>JAJMKR010000053.1:35997-128722 GCA_030563945.1 Geotrichum australiense | reverse complement strand
TAATCATTGTCTAAAGTCAATCCTTATTCATTCATCAATACACAATAATAATAATAACCATAATAACATCACTTCTAATATCATCATCATAATATAATCAATCGAAATCGCAAAAAAAAGTGTTTTTGTAACCCCCATCTTTCTCATATTAATAATAGTACTAATAGTAATACAAACCTTATTAATTTTCCTGCAAGACAAAAAAAAAATTACTCGCGTGCAACAATCATGAAATACTCATCTTTGATCAATGCTTCGGTCGCATTCTACGCCATTGCTGCTCTGGCACATGAAGGAGGCCATCATGACTCCGATGCCGTATCTCCATCCGCAATTACAAATAACGAAATCAATTCTAACGACCCACATCAAGAAGAAAAAAACAATGTCGAAAATCACGCAAATCTTGATGCACCAAACACAGTCAGTATCCCTGACTCAATTCACCATGAAGCTAACGAAAACTCCCATATAGACTCTTCTCACCAAATGGAAGGCATGACCATGAACATGAATCACGATAAAAACAACAGCACTAATGAAATTGAACCTTCCCCGGCTTCAATGCACGGTGGCCACCACCATCACAATAGAAAGTCAATTCTAGACGACCCCGATTTAGAACCGCAACAAAGATTGTTCTGGGAACAATACGATCCTACCACTTTTTTTTCGGACAAATCATCTCCAAACAAGCAATTTCTCTATCTGCACGTTGTCTCAAACGTCATTGCCTGGGTAGTACTATACCCAATCTCTCTATCCCTCTCCGTGGCAAAGTCGCGCTTCTATCTACCAGCTCAATTGCTCCAGTACTCCGTCTTTGTCTTTTCTCTCTTTTGTCTCGCCATTTACGGATCAACCGCCAACAAAGACCTCTACCCTAACAACTCCTACTCGAAAATGTCAATTGTCATGTTTGTTTTTTCAACTCTGCATCTCTGCACAGCTTTCATCAAGGAATGCACAAAGTGGGCTGCCGCTAATTCTAAATCGGCCTCTTTGGACGGCTCCGAATACGTTCTGGCTAATATGACCCCAGGTGGCATCGCTCGTCCGTCTCATGACTCTGGCCATGGCGTCGACTCTGACTCATCTTTAACTGCTGAAGGTGACGAAGAAGAAGATTTCAATGTCGACTCTCGTTACGAGCGTGCCAGGTTATTTGCCAACTCCCCTTCGTCGTCTTCCTCGTCCTCACCCTCGCCCTCTTCCTCATCTGCCCCTATCAAATTAGTCAAGAAAATTGTCCAAAACGAAAAAGTCTTCCGAGTCATTTCCAAATTGGACAAGGCCTCGCGCGTTATATATGCAATCTTTAACCGTCCGCTGTTTGTCGTCGGCATTTCTTACCTCCTAATTGGGACAGTTACCGCATTTAGAATGGGTCAATCAAATAAGGTTTACAACATTTTGGCTCATTTCATCAAAGGTGCCATTTTCTTCTTTTACGGTATCCTCACCCTGCAACGGTACTTTGGCGCATTTGCCGACCTGGGTATGGCCTGGAACGCCATTGCTGCCCAGTCAAAGACCATTGTCCTCAAGAACGGAATCAAGATGGAAATCGAGCCTCGCAAGAAGTCCAAGTGGGCTTTCCCCACCATGGAGTTTGTCGAAAGCTTGCTGATTTTCATTTACGGCTGCTCGAACGTGTTTATGGAGCACTTGGGGAATCAGACCGGCGAGTGGTCGCACAAGGACTTGCAACACATTTCTATTGCATTCATGTACTTTGGCGGTGGCCTTTGCGGACTCTTGATTGAATCAAGCTTCATCCGCCGCCTCGTCAATCGCCAATTCACCTCCGGCACATCATCCGATTCCGAAGACCGGGCCAATAGCGGCATGCTTGGCACTGTTTCTTTGAACCCTTTCCCCGCGTTTATTGTGTTTTGGACCGGTGTTCTCATGTCCCAACACGAGCAGGAGGTTCCTCTTTCAACTGCGATCCACATGCAATGGGGCTATCTTTTCAGTGTTGGTTCCATTTTCCGACTTCTTACTTATATTCTTATGTTTTTGAACCCGCCCAAGTCAGCTGTCCCGTCGCGACCCATTACTGAGCTTGTGACCAGCTTTTGTCTCATTTGTGGCGGTATGGTGTTTATTCAGAGTAACTCTGAGACGGTCTTTGCAATGATGTATAGAAGCTTGGATAGCATGTTTACGCTCAATGTTAATGTTGGGATCACGGCGTTGATTATGGCGTGGGTCATGGTTGTTATGACTATCAAGGCGTGGGCTACGCAGCGAAGTGGAAGTGGAAGTGGAAGTAGATCGAGGATGATGGTTGGAAGTGGAAATGTGTAAAAAAATATTTTTGTTATTCTTCATAATCTGTTCCTACGCTCTTTTTATTATTATTATTATTGTTTGTATTTCTTGTTCTTTAATGATTAACTTAATTTGATCTCTTTATCACGATGTATTTTGTTTCACAATGATTGAAATTTTATTATAGTTTTTTGCCTGTCTCTATTACGTCTTTTTCGATGAGTTTGAGTGTGTATGTATATAGTCGTTTGTAGATAAAATGAATCAAATCCTATCGGAGTTTTCTGATTATTGTTATCGTGTCTGTAGTGCAAGTGTATTTGAAATTACGAACAGTGTGCGTATGCAAAGTGAACTTTGAACAATTTGAGTCCTAAACCGGGTATCAATACGTGGGGCCCGGATACAAATCCGGATTTGTATAATATCATATATTATTGTGTGAATAACCTATTTGCGCACAATGGTCGAACGGAACACATGGTGGGTGAACCCCATCTTCTCAAAAAAGTCCATATCGTTCCATCGTATCAAACAAATTTATATCCTTTATAGATACTGTGATATATTTAGTATGGGTATACACTACAGTAGCTTTATTGATACATTGTCAGTTTCCAAAACAAAGCTCTTTCAATTTAAAGTAGGTTGTAGAATTACTAAAATGGGGTGTGATTAAGGAAGGATGGGATGAGATGGGTTTGTAAAACGGGAGGATAAGAATTTATCTTTTTTTTTTGGCAAGATTTGAATATACATAGAGTATCAGATTAAAACGTGGTTTATAACATTTGAGCTTTTACACTTTTCAAACCATCATTATAATTCATTTTGGTCACCCTGCCTCACCAATTCCAATTTCCAACTGTACTCTGTACATAACTTACAAGAGATTGAATCATCAGCTCAGCTATTTCAAATCAACATGATTCTAGACATAACGTTTTTGTAGAGATCAATCAAATTCCCTACCTACCTACTTAGGTAGGCTGATTGGTTTATATCCACCTTTTGGAAAGTTAGTGTTTTGGCAAGACCAAAATATTTAGTTAGTCCAATGGATTGTGTAGATTTTTAGTGGATCACCGTAGTTATAAAGAATAATTCAATTTATGATATATGAAAAGAGTCGTAGAACTCGTTTAACATGGAAATGGTGGATATATACTCTTCGAATGAGCTTGATTTACGATACAATATGGTCATTTTAAAGCATAAAGATTCGAAATAAAAACAATTATTTGCGTGGATGTGAAATGAGCTATGATTGTGATTTTAGAAGTAGAATACTATACTCGATAAACTAATCATTTTGAATCACAAAATTATAATAAATATAGTACATATTTTGTATTCAAACTTGCTCATAGATACAATAAGTCACTCCTTCATTGCAAAACAATAAACTAGTCGAATTAAATATGATGAAACTACTATTAGAAATAAACGATATAACTAACAATTAACCAAACTAAAAATAACCCCTTCTCAGTCTAAATCTCATCCAAAAATACAACACAACAAAATCATTCTACTTCACTTTTATCATCTTCGAAAACTCAGCACATTCAAAATTTTCGACACAGCCCCAAAAAAAACGTTACCACCATTCCAAACGCTCCGTTCTCCACCAACCTCATTTCTTTTAAAAAACCGTGATAGTAGTTTAGGTTGAGCAAGCGTCCCATTCACAGTGATCTTCGTAGTAAACCTTAAAATCTTCGCTTTCGTTCCCGTTCTCAAAAGGCTCAAGAAATACGATTCGCTCAGCGACCTTTCGCAGGAACATGGATAGTATCTGGCACACAAACATTCCACACTGTAATCTGTCTTGCCCTCGTAATCAGGTGTATAAGTATCATACACATAACTGTAGACCCCGGCAGTCCCCCAGTCGCCTGCAAGCCGCAGTCGTGCAGCCGCGCTGGTAATCAGCGTACCGTTCAGAAGAAATCTTGAATAGGGACCAGCCAGGTACGGTGTATATCCACCACCGATATACTGGGTCCCGTAGAATGGCTTGGTACTTGTTAAAACTTTGCCCGGAATCGTCCCGTTGAAACTGGCGTCGATAAGATTGCGAACGTCGGTGAATGTACTGGACTCTGATTTGAGTAGGGAAATGTAGCGGGTCTCGTTGGCGGATTGGAACTTGGGCTGCTGTTCGAGATAGCTAAATAGGTCTGCAAGATCGGAGGACCGAGAAGTTGCGGTACGGGTTGTGGCTGTGGTGGGAGAGACAGGTTGAGTGGGAGCAGGTACCGGTACGGTTGATTCTGTTTTTGGTTCTTCTTCATCTTCAGCGTCAATATCACCAAGAGATTCTAAATACTCTAATAAATCTAGAAGAAACTGTACCAAATCTTCACCGATTGTCGTAAATGCATCAACCAATTCTTCCACCTTTTCGGCTTTCGTTTTCTTAGTCCTCGTCCTCGAATCACTTAGAATAAAATCAAGCCTGGAGGATCTAGGATCTGTGCTGCTGCTAAGGCCGTCTGGCAAAAGTTTTGGCCTGTTGGGGTTTAGAATGTCGGTTAAAGTGCCTTTTGGAAGGTAGCTTGGTTTATACGTTGATCCCGCTGAAATGATACGACCACTGCTGAAAGTTGAGGTAATCGACGATGGTATGCCAGTAATTGGTTTGGGTCGAGGGGGAATGACAACTCTGACGTATCTTTCAAACAACGAAGTGGCCCATGAATCTTCAGGGAGGTATATAGGATGCGCCGTTACAAAAACGGTGAGGGTAATTACGGTGGTGACAATATTGATATGCATAGTTAATGTGAATATATTTGTAGAGGAAAATAAGAAACAGAAGTTTACAAAAATAAGGGTCCTTTTATATATATCTATAATATGACACAGGATCTATGCTTAAGGATTTGTAATGTTGTCTGGTTGTGTGGGACTTAGGAATATTGACAACCACTGTGTTCTGACCCTGCAAAGCAGTTGAACAGATGATGTTCAAACGTCTGAGCCTCAGTGTTCTATATCTCTACAGTTTTTGGATATTATTTTTCGCTTTAAAGCGAAACTATGGGACTGGTTTGCCAAGCAGTTATGATGTGCTAGGATTAGACGAAGGTAACAATACAGCTTTAATATGCTTATTTTTTATATGTCAAACGGACTCAAATGATTGATTTGGTCATTTGGGAATAGACAAAAGTCAACTACATTTGATCCAGCAATTTATAGCTGATTGTGGAGATTATCCAATGTGTCATAAATCAATAATGAAAGCAGCTCAAAAAGCTGCAAATTAAATTGACTTTATTTCGAGACCTCTTTGTGATACACTAGAGATCATTTACTTTTATGGATACAATACCGACACAATACTTATTCGTGTAGAAGAGCGTTAATATAATATTTTGTTGCAGCTGTTATTAAATTCTCAATAGGCCTCGAATTTTCAGCCACGTTCATCATACCAATTTATCGTGATGTCCATCATATCCTATAGAACTGTATATCAGTTGTGTATTACACTTACAGCACGATAATAAGCTAATGTAACCTTAAACCCATAGTCTAATCCAATACTCAAACTTAATTACTGATAAGCAAACAGGATAACGGCGGACACTTTTACCACTGCGATCCGGATGGGTTTTTAGCGACAGGTCAAACTATACTCAACTGAGTAAAATTAGCGTATACGCAAAAGAGGAAGAAAAAAGTTTTTTACAGGTTTGTTTAGTGCACACAATGTTGCCGAACTACTCTACTCAAATCTAGAAATTATTACCGAATATTTGAAGTTTTGAAATTTATTGACTGTCATTTTCTCGTCGTCATTGTAAGTAAATGACACTAAAAAGGAAGTTGTGGTTACTATACTTAGATAAGTCAAGTGTTCAACTGTGGATTATATAGGTCATTGACAATTTCCATCGGTAAACGAATAAATAAAAAAAAGCAGACCAAGTAAAACCGATCGGGTGGTTAGAATATGACGGCCAGCTGGCGTTAGATGTTTCAGAGACGAGGATACTGGAGACAGAAATAGAAACTAGTATGGGTCCCGTATTCAGCCTGGATTAATGATACTCGTGTACAATAGAAGTTATCCCAGAAAACTTGCGTATGAATTATCTGCTCTTAGGTTAGATATTCTTTCATGAAGTATTGCAAAAAAAAAATAAAAGAGTTTGTAGACAAACATCAGCATGCCATCAGATATCACTGGAAAATCCTGACTAGATGTATTCAGTTTGACGAACAAAGCATAAATATTAGATTTGATAAAGATTAATAACCGCAAAAGCAGATGGAACAGTTCATCAAAGTTGGCTGGCTATTAAGCACAAAACCTTAGACATATTAGATATACCGGTTATACCCAAATATATCCAAACAACACAAATTTAACATTTGAAAAAGAGTAAAGGTGCCACCAAAACTTTGGACGTCGTGTTAATTAGATGTAACATCATCGCCTAGTTGCCATCAGATAAAGCAATCTCAATACCACAGCTGTTTCACTTATCAGGTTCAGAAAGTATACCAGTGTACACTGTGGTTTTCCCACTACTTTGTTGTGTTTTCTTCCTCCTCATCAAAAACATTCAGTTATTGCATTTATCAACCTAAAAAAATTCCCCAAAACTGATCACCTTATAGTATATTTTCAAAAGAAGTACAATAACTATTTCAAGCAAGTAGTACTGGCATTGTAAGATATATGAACAGTTTACTGTAAGTCTTGTCCCAACCCCAGAATTTACTTACCAAGATCCATATTCGTGTTTGGTACATAAATTATGATTCAGCTAGATTGGGAGCCTATGACACTCAAAGGGTTTTGAAATCAACTATTTTCATGGTCAAACAGGTGAAAATGGAGAAAGAATAATAAAGAATTAATGTATTGTTAAAAACCTCGGGTCTGAGAGAATAATTTTCAAAATCACCAAGTCAACATTTTAACAATTATCATTGTGTCCCTCTTACACCAACTTCAACCCACGACCGGCTAGCGTCATAACTACACAAACTTCCAAAAAATTGTTTTTCCATACTTTCCGGAAGAACTCAAGAAAAACCCAGATAGTGATCATATTTTAGTAAAGGAAAATTACAAAATTTTCAAGGAATCAACACAATTATTAACAAATCCGAAAATATTTAAAACTATATTTGCGCAGCAATAAAAATTTGCACAAACTTTTGAAAATACTAAATAGCGCTTTAAGAATATCAAGTTCACTTTTTGTGGCTCCTTTTTATGTATCATGGCAGAAAGAAATATTGCAAATCTTCATTTACTGACTGCTAGCAGCAACTTGTGATTCCACTATGTAATTCTTGTGTTCCAAAAACGAGTCATTGAATTTGATTTCATGTTTTTGTGTAAGTAATGGGGTATTGAAAGTAATGATTTGAGAGCCATTTGGCAACTAACAAAGCATAGTAGACTACCTCGATACATGCTGTGAAATATGTTAGATTGATATTGTAATTTATAATTATTATGACATTGAATACATACATAGATTTTACCTTCTAGTTTTAAGACGTAAAACTGGTAAAAGGCCTGAAGTTATTTACGGCACATTATAATTTATTTCATATTATTATGTATTGTTTCCACAGTTGAATATTTCGTTTACTATAAAATTTATAAGTAATAAATATAAAAGAGTCGTCCACCAGCCAGTCTCGGATTCCATCATCAGTACGAAGACACCAACAAATACGTATTTTAACATAATATCATGTGTAGTAGCTAGTCTTATTATAGATTTCAAGAAGACTTGGGCCGTTGTGTGGCATGCCTGGACAAGAAAACGGGTATTATTCACATACCGTAAGTCAAAAACATTCAAATAACACTGTTCTTAGTACGTACAATAGACAGCATTATTATGCCTTAATATAACACAGTTTATTGAATCATTCTTTGTTTTTGTTATTGAGTACAATAATTATTCTCACATATTCTTGATTTTAGGGGAGTTTTTCATAACCTTTGACTACAAATTTGCTTGCTGACATTCAAGCCTTGAATCATCATAATATTATACAGTATAGCCTTATTGAGATACACTTCTTGTTTATAAATTGAAAAAAAAAAAAAAAAAAAAAAAAAAAAAAAAAAAAAAAAAAAAAAAAAAAAAAAAAAAAAAAAAAAAAAAAAAAAAAAAAAAAAAAAAAAAAAAAAAAAAAAAAAAAAAAAAAAAAAAAAAAAAAAAAAAGGCGTTTATGACTTCCATATCTCATCACGGTACAGCCCTTAAAGGGACAGTTTCTTACGAGGCCCAATTATTTCTAGATAATAAAGTTCCACTAGAAAAGGTCAAAAACCGAAGAAGAAGTAGAGAAGGAAGGTAGAAAATCATGCCCAACCGTTCAAACCCCCCGTCGGTACTACAAGTTGTAATATAAATTTATCATATTTTTCAAAGTCCTTCCCTGAAAGGATTATAAACCAAGGCATTTTATCATCAAACGTGTTCACTATTATTGCAAATTATCTATCAATATATACTTTCAAATGTAAAAAAAGCATTCAATTTTTACTTTTCCATATCACAGTGTTCTTTTTCAAACCTCCACATTATTTCTCAACAACATAAATCTCTTAACCACATCAACCTCTCCCCTTAACCACAGCACTCTCAACAACAAGCTCTCAAGCTCATCATCAAACTCCGACTTCTCCGCCTCTTTTTCTCTCTCACTCATGGCTTCCTCCTCTTCACTTCCACTCCGTTCAATTGCATGGTATCCCAGCCGTTCCTTACACTCCTTCAGCACCGACGCAGAGTCCAGCGTGTAGTGGACAGTAAGAACCGTAAAAAAGGCGTGGTATTTGTTGGATTTGAGCTTTTCACGCGGAACACCTGTACCCCGGTTGTGCATGAACTCGAGAAGAACGTCGCTCCAGACGCGGATTATGTTGAGGTCAGTGTCAGTACATGGTGTGCGGCGGGACTTGGTCGTGAGCCGGGGAAGCATGAGATGGGTTAGGACGTCGAGGAATGTGTCCCAGATTTTGCCAAACAGTTTGTCACGTTGTGTTGTTGACAAGTGTGCTCGGAGAATTGCAAAATTTTGGTTCAGATAGTTGATTAAAGGATCGATACTATCGGCAATTGTGTCCTCGTCAATATAAGCTGGCCTGGGACTGCCTGTGGGAGACCATTTGCGTTTACCTTGCAAGCTATCCATAGTTGAACGTGAAAGACACAAATTGATTAACGGGGTGAACTTCTGCATCACCATGGAATCGCATGCAGATTGAGTGGTTTCGATTCTGTGAAGGCATTTGCGATAGTAGTAATATCCGTCACCCTTTTCCCTATCTATAGTGAAAGCTATGGAAATAGAACCTTCAGGCACCAACTCAATCACTTTCTTCACCTCTTTCAGATCCTTGTAGTCTTTTTGGTTGATAGCAAATACGGTTGACGCACAAAATGTGGGCTTCGAAAAGTCATTTGAATCCCAAATGTTGATGTTTATTTTCATCGGCTCCGATTCGTCCAGAGATTCGTAATCGAGCATGAACGACTCGTTCCACACCGGGTCTAATGTTCCGTAAATTGTTTTTGTTCTTCCAATGACCTTTCCGTCTTTGATAATTTCTGCGTATGGATCGTTAAGCCCTAGGATATCGCAAGCCTTCAAATCCATAGCCTTTTCAACCTTCAAATTAAGCCACAAGGATTTTGAGTGGTTGCCACCATGCTGTGCTCCAACACTCACAAAATCGTCATCAGAATGTTTCAGCTCCAGTAAAGTTTTGATATTCTTCAACTTCTGCTCAATGTATTCGAGTTCATTCAAGTACCCACATGCTATAGGCGAGAATGTGTAGAGTGCACTGCCGTCTTTGCTGGTAATGTATTCTTGAATAGTTTTTCTCCACTTCTCTTGTCGTGACCCATATTCCTTTTGTGTCTCTTCATGCGCCAACTCTTTTTTGAACAACTCTAGCGTCATTTCACAATACCTAGAAAAAACCCTGCACACAGCCTAGATAAAACCTAGTTAGTAAATCTTTTCTTTGTTCTTATCTAATATCTTTCCGATTATCAAAATTTGTTTTCGTTAGATGATACATACCTTCATAACCATAGCTTTGTAATTTTGACTAACCTGCTCAGAAGTGGCTTTGAAAAACGTAATATCCTTAACAATGTTAAACACCTGAGTAACTAACGCATTTGCAGATGTATTCTTTTCGTCACTATCCGTAAGACCAATTCTTTTCATCTCAAAGTCCTTTTCCACCAGTTCAAGGACATTGTCTAAAGTGTACTCGATTTTCTTGGTCAACAAAGGAATGAGAAAATGTTCCATCTGCACATAAGAAATCTCGGCAAATTTGCCTTTTTCCAACGATCTGAATCTTCTGACTCCAGGACTTCTTGTAGCTTTGCCTTCAGTTGAGATCATTTCAAAAATTAGAACTGAATTCCAAAACTCATCCATGAACGCTGAAAAGTCTTTGAATTTGTAATTATCAATAGTATTTAGCGTATCGTAGTTTTTATTGTCAATAATTTTCCGTTTCATGTACTTGTAGAACTCCACCAAGAAAAACTTTGCTGCAAGATAACCAACATTTAAAACTCCTTCAAAATTTGCAACTTTGTATTCAGAAACAATCATCTCTGCCTTTCTAACAGTTTCCTGAACAAAGGCAATCAAGTCCTTAGCCTCGAAAAACACAACTGACTTTTTAAAGTTACCTGTATCCTTTTCAAATCTCAATGCCATTTCTTTGAACCCCACTGATCCAATCGTACGAACCAAATCTTTTGTTTCGAACATGAATGCATTGCTGACTTGAAACTCTGGCATTCCATTGATCTTTGGAAATCCTAATAACCACTCATTCAAAAACGTTACCAAGGATTCAGTATTTACTTCTTCTCTTTCATCGGTCAGACTAAGATTCAACTTATCGTCGAGACTATTCAGAATCTTTGACATGTTAATCTCAATCAGTTGAGTGATTGAATTGTAAACCAATGTTTTTTCGAAATTGGTCCAAGCTTCAGTAACGATGCCATGGTTGTCATTTGTGGCTTTATCCACAACCCCGTCGATGCACCAGAAAAACAACTGTTCTTGAAATCTTGGGTATGAAATCTTGCCTGTTTCCACTGCGTTTGTGACGCAATGAAAAAGAAGTGCGGACTCAGAAGCGGGAGAAACCCTCCAGAACATCACAACCTTAGACAGTAGTTCGGCTGCGGTTGAAGAAAATCCAGAAAATTCTTTTGCTGTTTGACACTCGTATTCAACACACTTATCTATAAGTGAAAAATAATCCTTGAGCGGAGAGTAAGGTATGTATACTGGATGTCTTTGGGACGAATTCTCCACACTCATGTCTTTCAATGCAGGGATACTAGTTCGTAGCAGCTCAATATCTTTGTTCAGCCTTTCTAACTCCAGGTCTTTCCATTTTTCGTACCACAATGAGGATCTAAAGTCTCCTTGTTCATATGACGGATGGATATTTTTCACAGTCAACAGGTTCCTACATTTGACTAGATCGGTCAAGGCAGCTAATTCTGTTGCCCGGCTCGAGCATGAGTCGAGTACTATTTGCATGTCTTCATTGGAGATTTGAAAGATTCTAGCTACAAACAGAGCAAGCTTCATTTCGTCAACTTTGAATTGCAAATTATGATTGAGTTCTAGTCGCTTCTTGGGTTTTAGTTCTGGAATGTGCTGTACCGTCATAAATTCTCGAATCGGTTCAGGTTTTTCGAATGTATAGTATGATATGGAGTGTCTGGTATTGGTATTCTTGTATGCATAAGTCGTCGAAGGTTGTAATTGTTCACCCTCTGATAAGGTGCTCAGGTAAGTTTCTAGTTTCTGAATTAGAGATCTGTGTGTGATATTGTAGCCTTTTCGAGAAAGAGTCTCGACAAGATATGTGACAAATGTGATTAAATAGCCGTCAAGACTTTCCTCAATATTTCCCATAGTCCGAAGAATTGAATGAGCCTTGGTGCAAAACAAAACAATAATGTCTTCTGGCCTCCGACTGTAGTTCAAGTTTGTATTATAGCTTTCAGTCAGACTGTTTGTGAATTCGGAAAAGATTTTTCGTGTTAAGGGGTTAGACAACATGTAATCTTCTTCATGCTGGCGCCATTTGCTGGGTTTGTTGAATGAGTTCAATGATTTAGAGATCCTACGTTTTAATGCGAGAGCAAAATCTTTGGGTAGTCTTTCTTTCGATAAAGTACCGATAACCGAAGTGACAGCGGACTCAAGATAGACTGACGAACGCCGACTCCGCGATGTGTTTTGTGGAGTTTCGAGTCTGCCGCTGCAAGATCTTCTGTTATTTTGGGAAAATTTAGCATTTGAAGTGATAGTAGGAGAAAGGAGGTTTTCGTGGACAACTCGTTGGTTTTCGACTCTATGCTGAAAAATGCAGATGGTGGCTAAATTCGAAATCAAATCTCTCGTAGGTTGATCTAACGATTCCATTATGAAATTTTTTGGGGGTCGTTGGTGATATATATACGTGAATGATAAAAACTGGTTAAGGATGTTTTCAAAAGTAGTTTTAAGGAAGAAAGAAAGAAAGATGTAAGGAGACTATGGTGATAATAAATTTTCAGTGCAAGGAGAAACTCCAAGGAGATCAATTGACTTATATAAATCGGTGCATACAGTATGAGAGACGATGCTATTTATAAGTTCACTTTATAATTACGTACAGTTTTTAAGCGATTGATAGTTCCAAAGCGTTATAAGCTAAAATTCCCAAATAGGAAAATGTCTATTTTAGTGTGCGGCGTTAAGAGGCTCATGCCGACAGTGACCGAATTCCCAAAGGGAAAATTCCTGTCAGGTGCCTGGCCAAAATACCCGAAACCTTAGGGATTCCTGTCTTTTCTCTTCCCTTCCTTTCTCGTCATGTCCCGTCCCTGTGTTGGTGTTCATATGCCGTTAGGTTGTCAAGATTCGGTAGTGCTGGATGTCGAATGGCTTTCTTCACTAAAAATCCCAATCAATAAGACAATAAGACATGATCACGTCCCAGGTATGCTACGAACTTTAACATCCAGGAATTATCAGTCATAATTGTTATCATAACAGGGGATAACAAACTTCCCTATTCATATAATTTGTCTTCTGCCAATTGGTTGACCCAACGTTAGATGGGAACGCCATTCCCTTGTAATAAGCTAGTTTTATTTGATGGGAGGACCATACTTTTTGCGTTCAACACTCTTTACTGTTAGCATTCTAGCTCTCTAGCGTTGTTATGTCCACAACCCCGATCCAAAAGAATTATTCTGCATGTTGATATAACGATCTAGATAGAGATATACGGTGCGGTGGATTACGCATAATGAAGATGGTCATCACAGAGGGACCAAGTAGCGTCCACAGTACTGTACGCACAGTACCGATAGAGTACACATGACATAATACTTTGCATTCCACGGCTATCAAAAACATGACATCACGCTTAAGGTACGAGATTTGTGTAGTTGATAGTACAATTACTCTTTATAGAAATTTTCTTTCCGCACCGCTAAATACAGTATGTACAGTATGTTTATTTTTAGATCTATCAAATAACATGCTATTCACAGTATGTATTGAAATATTGAAATAAAAGCTACTAAATGTCAAGAAGTTCATGGACAAAATAACATTATGGTCTAGATTGATAATTGTCTGTCCTTTTCAAAAATCTATTATAATATCAGCACTTTTGTCCTTCCAATGAAAAACACCGTCATTGGAAGAATGTATATATGCTTTAATAAACCCTGTAGACTACCAGAGTTCAGAGCCGCTTGTCGTGTTCTTGTTCGTAGACAAATTCACAAATCAGGCTTTCAACACTTTTCCTTTTATTTGAATCATGGATTGAAAGTTCTATAATAAGAATACATGTCACGACTATTAGGGGTTTTCCAATTTTTGAACAATTATTTTTAATTATTGTATAAATATGTGAAGTACAGAAGCACACGCATTGCTGATACGCGTGTACTGCTCACCTACTAGAAAGTTCATTCATAATCAGTTTATTGTCCTATGTACTAGAAAGTGACATTTCAGAAAATTTCACCACTATCAGCGTTTGATTGACCGTTTCCATAAATAACACAATCCGTGCTACTGAAAAAGACTTCATTTCAGTTATTATAAATAAAATGAAAAATATAAAAAACCCTATCTATGGCACTTCCGACCTTCACGAATGCTAGATTTTTTATTTCCATAAAGACACTGTTGTGTTGCCTGTGTGAGATCTTCAAAAACAATTTGCCAGTATTTGAGCTTCCAATTGTCAACAGCACGGATGCATCTTTAATAACTAAATACACCGTTGCTAAAAAATAAGTTTGAGTGTTTCTGGATTAAGCACGGAAGGAATTTTATACAAATTTAGTTTCGATGCTATTTTTATAACAAGGTCGAAGATCTTTCAACTTTAAGCCGTATGATTAGTGTCATAGGGTCGTTAAAGTTTTAGAGAATATGTTCACCATCCTTGAATCTGTCAATCACTCTACTGTATTATCAACTTTACTAAAGTAGGGAAATTACAACTTAACTATTATTGTTGAAGAAACTGTAGTTGGTCACTTCGCAGGCATCACACATTTTTCCAGCGTTTCTATTAAGACTAACTCTTCATTCATGTGCTCTTATCAACCCATCAGCTCCTAATCCCAACATTAGGACCCGGTCTATTTGGTCGTTGTCTTGTATTTCAATTAGCCTTAAGTGGAATCCATAACAGCTAGCATAAAAACCAACAAAAGAAGCTGAAGCCTATGATATAAACAAATGGTTATGTGCTTTTTGTGTTACCGGATGCCAGAAGTAAACGGGATACCTAGCCCTTTATGAGTTAATTTGTAACATAGAAGACCTATTAGATGTTAAAAACTACAGTACAGTTTCTAAGTTTTGAGTCGTCTTGTTCCGCTCTGCACTTTTTTGGAGCTTAAAGCCATGTATTTCAAAATCGTTGGTAAACTACGAAAGTCCAATTACCGACAGTACTGCAAATGAATGAATTCTATTCAAAAATTGATCTGCTCTTCATTTGAAAACAGCTAGTATGCACCGTACAGTGTGTCCAAGGTCAGTATACTTACTTTGATCAAGTAGGAAGTTCGATATTAAACCCGTGGCTTGAAACCTCAATTAGATAGATGTAGTTATCATTATAAGAAGGTAATATAAATCGATTTAACTAATCGGGGGTTGAAGATGATCTCGATGTTGAACTTGAAGTTCTCCAGTCCGCTCGAATCATACAATGAAAATTCTCCCTTTTATATTACTTTGTTGTTTTCCACAGTTACCCTGATTTCATGGCTTTCTTTGGAATCATACTCGTCGAGGTCTTCTATGGTCCTCAGCCAGTGTTACCTTGAGTTGTGTACTTGTGGGTAACACTTGTCATTGGAAGCGAGGCTGACCCATGACACAGTGTGTGTGTGTACTATACATGTACGTTTTTATCAGGTCGACTATCGCTAATTTTGAATGTCTAAAGAGATTTTGATTTGAGTGAGTTTGTATACTTCTTGTTTTCTTTTTATAAACAGATTCGACAAAGCTTTGACCTATATGTGTGCTCCAGCTTAAATACTAGATAGTCAAGTAAGAAATTAATTACTGTATTCTATATACCCCACAATATTTTTAGTATAAAATTTCTGAATTTTGAAGATCTGAATAAAAATGTAACTACCTACTTCTGTGCCAAAACTTCTAGTTTACTCCAAACACTAAACCCTTCTTCTGTTTCTTCACTTTAAATACTTGTTCTGACCTTTTTGGTTTTTAAAACATGAAATGAAACTCAGAATAGTAACATGTGAAATCGAACTTCCTCCCGCAATAGTTGTTCAGGTTGGGTTGGCTTCCTCACCTTTCATAGTACAGTAGATTTGTCTTAACATAATCAAGTTTGCTTAAAATCTTTCAAGTCTGAAAGATGCTGTCCAAATTTTGAGTTCTCCCTTTTGTTCGGTCAAAAATTAACGGAACGCCCAAATTTGGACCGTACTATTATTGATGCTTCAATTCAGCATCTCGTATATCTGCCAATTATACGTTTTGTTGATACGCTTAATAAATAGGTCAACCCAGACTACTTAAAACTAAGAGGATCAATATTGAAACTTCTGCACTACACGAAGCACTGTAATTTAATTATTTTTCTTTTGCAAGCATTGTTACTTTCAGAATATAATCCAATTAGCATGTAAACTCAGACTTGCGTAATTCTGATATTTGAAAGAATATATGAATATTGAATATACATTATTCACAGGTTATCCAACTATCATAAATCCCAGACGTCAATATAGAGACATCTTCTACACCATAATTTGGAGAAAACATGATATTACAGAATACCTGGCTTTTATAATAAAAGCAGGTTTTACGCAAAATAAGTCGCTATAATATCTAGTTTAATGAAGATTAAAATCATCTAACATTTTTGATGACTACGAGATTCAAAATTTGCCCGTGCACTTTTTTCTGAAATAGGCAACATTACGTTAAAATCATAAAAAATTTCTCATTACTGCAGTATAAATCCATATACTAAGAAAGGCTTATCACAAAGAAACTATACCTTTTTTGTATTCAAAGATTTGACGAAGAAGATAACATTGAGATGTAGAAAATTAAAAATCGTATTCCAAAACGTTGAAAGAAACTAAACATAATCTATTTTGGAGAGATCCGGCATTATGTTGGTTTAAAATCTCTAATAAAAGATGGTGCGTGCAAGTCGATAGTACGAAGTCAAAAACCTGTAGAAGTTGTGATCAATGCCAAAGCAAATATGTACCACTTATTTGACAAAAGCTCTTCTTTCTAGGATTATTCGCATGTGAATTGCAGTTCAATTATCTACAACGAAAAATTTGAATGATTGAGTAGACTAAATACAAAATGGTATAACAATTCTACAAAACTTAGGAATAACTGGGAAACAAGTAGATTGTAAGAGTAGTAGCAAATTGTTCACACTAGTGCATAGTCTGAAAACCTTTTGGAATGCCGGGCCATTTATTTTAAGTGCTCAATTTGTGAACATTGAGAAAATAATTCCAATATGGTATACAAAATTGGCAGAACTAGTTTTTGCTCCAATACAATTATATTTATCTTGTCTTCGAAATACATGCCAACAGCACTTTATTCACAATCATGGCTACGGAAACTCTATTGCTTTATTCAGTTAGCAGTTTAGGTGTCACGTTGCTACAGGGGAGGTATTTATTTTGTGCAAGTGTATATGCTTTTAAATAACTACGATTATTGATCAAAGATCATATTTTAAACTGAACTTTTAAGGAACAACACGTTGGACTACTACCTATATGCGAGAGGCTCGTTAAGGATCTGCTAAGGTTCCAATAAATATTTTGAATATTCAAGTAACTAGAGAACCACCTGGGTTAAAATGAAACCTA
Organism: Geotrichum australiense; assembly: GCA_030563945.1. Classification (NCBI taxonomy): domain Eukaryota; kingdom Fungi; phylum Ascomycota; class Dipodascomycetes; order Dipodascales; family Dipodascaceae; genus Geotrichum; species Geotrichum australiense. The sequence goes on along the minus strand of JAJMKR010000053.1, from coordinate 110,984 downwards.
GACGGAGTATGGCAGTCTCCTACTTCTCTTATGAGCTATTCAGTGACGCAGAATGAAGTTTTTTGCAACAAGGTCTTGATACATGGCTATCACAAAGTCCATTGTTAAATTGTATCAAAGCAGCACTTTTCACTCTCATTGAGGGCATCATGCAACAAGGCTATCAAGTTATCCACGAGACTCAAAAATTTTAGCCTAGAACAAACACGATGTGTACTCTATCGAGCACTCACACATTTTAGTGAGTGATATCAATACTCAATGGTTTGGTAACTACAATAATCATACTAGGTACAAGGCAAATCTGTGCTTGAAAGTAATGTCACGGCTATTGTGGATAGTATTATCTTTATGAGAAGAAACTTTGTACCGGATTAATCTTGTGTTTCTAATTGTCAAAGGTTAGAGATAGTTTCTTCAATATATAACGCTCTGATTGCTAAAGCAAAAAAATTCGTATAGTCTGTGTGTCTCCAAACCGCTGGAAGAAAAAGATATCCTGGTGTGCAGTACAGTATACCAAATTCCTTACTTGAATATTGGAACATAACATTCAAGTAATTCCTGTGATTGTCAAAATGTGTCTTATTCACCAAAGTTATCTTGATAGAAACAACTCACATATTGAAATTTATAGCAATGCCAAAGACTGTCTTTACCAAACGCTCAAGAAGGATGCTCATACAGTGAGTGCCTTGATTCCGAGTTGAATATTGACATTTTATGCTCACCACCTACTGGTATAGCCCAGTTCCCCAAAATGAATATACTGCGGCTGTAATGCAAACCTAAATCTCGCCATGCTACTCAAATCGGTAAAATGAAAAAGCTTAGATCGGAATGCCTCATATTTTGTATGTGAAAGCGTCGTCAAAGCACGCTTACGTTCTTAAAATCTAGTGTGCTCATAATATTGTATTCGAGATCTGAGATCTCGCATATTTTTCTAACAGCATTCGCTTATATGCATGTTTGGTTCAACGTCTTGGCTAGTCTGGCTAATAACTGGTTCGGTGTTGAACGTTACCCAATAGCAACAATTTGCTAATTGCCTCTGAAAACATCCAAAGATGCTATGAATTCTAAGCATATGACTTAGCTTTTGCCCTTTAGCCGTTGTCTTTATTGATCGCAATAAGTTGTTACTATTCATAATGTAAATTTCTATGTTAATTCAAGTCCAATTAAATTGAATCAGAATTTGCTTTCTAGGAGACACATTGCAAAAACATAGTGAAAGGGGGTATCAAATCTGTTGCAGGGCAGTTCTTGCACTGAAGACAACTACTGTTGTGGATCGAATCTCGCTGTTTACTGCAAATTGTTGAGACATAAAATCCTCAGCACTATCTAGCAAAAAATGACATCATTTTGTTTTGTTCAAGTGAGCTATATACACAAACATGGGCTAACTCATCTTACATTCGAGATTGATAGCACTTTATAAGATTTGCAATGCTGGTAACTTATACCCCATTTCTGAATATGGAAGGTGTATTCAACTTTCTGTCCCCAGGGCTGACAAGAAATAGCTCTTGTAAACTATTCAAGCATTCCAGATTATTTTGAAAATGATGTGAACTCTCTGACCTTTTACCGTGTTGCTCCAATACATCTTATGTGTTGATTTTGAATACTGTTGAGCTGAAGCACGAGGCACACAAGTCAATAGTTCATTGAACTCTTAATTTTAGACACATGAAGTGGTTATTTAGAATGCTGTTGATATATAGTAAACTGAATGCTAGGAAAGTAGTATCTTGTTTTCCTGTGAATCAGGTAGTATTGGGTGTATTAGGCTTTGAGACAATACCAACTCTAACTTACAGTACTTCTATTGCAGAGAAAAATAGGCTTAACAAAGGGTTTTTTGCTCTAATTTCACTACTCTCTTCAATGTCCCCTTTTACATCCTTTTCTTGTTCTTATATACCACAAGTCATGTTTGAAATTTGAATGAATCTTTTTATTCAACAATTTTATATACAATTATTATTGTGTACCTCAACAGTTTAGTGGGTAAGGATACTTTTAAGATTTTATGTAGATAATATTATCATGGAGCAATAAATAGTGCCTAATAAACTGTCAGGAAATAGATGCGAGGAATCAAATGAATAGCACCTTTAAATTGACCGGAAATAATTTCAGCTTCGATTACGTGGTCAGCTAAACGCCTAACAATCATTCTCGTACCGTTGCATAATCCTTCAGAGGGATTCAAGTTTCTCAAGAGCATAATTGGGGGGTTTTTCTTCAGGACCAAAACCCCAAGAGGCAAAGAAGGACCGTTGAATGATTGTAATAGCTCCATAGCTAAAAATGTCTTCGGTCAGTGCTTAGATCTAGGCCGTCGTCAACAGTGTCGTATGAGTAGTAAGTGCGAGAAGTGCCATTCATTCTGGAAAGTATGGTATCATTAATAGATTTGACATCTTCATTCTTGATGGTGAGTATAGCTCTGTCGGAAAAGAAAAAAGCAGGGTCAGATATAGAAGCGAGAGAAGATCATTAAGGGTTTCAGGTTCGGGATTAATGTTTTCGTTTTTCAGTAGAATCGGCGTTTTGCATAGGGGTGTCCTTGTCAAGATTTTCAGATTCCAAAGCTCTAGAGTTGACTGCGGCTACAGGATTTTCAGCAAGGGTCGTAGTATTCTCAGAATCAACTGCGACAACGGGATTTTCAACAGGAATTGTGGGATTGACAAAGTGGTGATTTTTGTTGGCTGATTGGCACAAAGTGCATTTCCTCAAAACCAATCTAGGTTTCCGGATTGAGATGAAGTCCTTCCAAGGTAACTTACGGTGACATGTAATGCACTTTTTTGTGTCTGGAATAGAGTTGTTTTCTTTTCTTGTGTACCATGTGTATTAATACACCAAACACACTTCTTTGAGATGGTCTTATATCCTTTGGTCAGGAAATTTTTGAGTGTTCGAGTTTGTTTACAGTTGCGACACTTTACATAAAACTTTGATAAATATTTACATGAATGTAGTGAAGTCTGAATCTGATGAGTATAAGAGTAAGATAGAACGCGATGGTATTTAAAAGAGATCTAGTAAACACTATTAGGTGATTCTGACTTTTTTAGAAACCTGTGTATAAAATTACCCAGATAAATTTGATAAGTATACACACTTTACATAAAACTTTGATAAATATTTACATGAATGTGGTGAAGTCTGAATCTGATGAGTATAAGAGTAAGATAGAACGCGATGGTATTTAAAAGGGATCTAGAAAACACTATTAGGTGATTCTGACTTTTTAGAGAACTGTATTGAGATATGGCGAGCGATGTTAGGAACTACAACAAATAATCTCCAAAAACTACAACATTTATGACTTGGATTTTCCCGTGACTTTTACTAAAGTTTATTAAAGTTATAATAAACTTATTTAAGATTCTGTTAAATTAAGTAGTTATTCATGACTTTTAGTTCCAGGTCCTAACTTTTGTTCACAAAATCGAAATTCTGGTAGCACTTGTAACTTATTCTGGTACCTGATAGTCATAGTCATAAATAAAGTTGCGATACACTCAAGGCTTGTCTGCCTTACTCACTACTTGGATTTTGTGCTCTGATTTATCGAGAATACATTGACTGCAGTCTTTCATCTGACAGTCATTGGTAGTATTTGATATCGCATGCTTGCAAAGTGTTAAATTTATACTTTAGGGTTTAAATCTTTAGAGGTAAATGGGGCTCACTTTAATAAAAGTTTTCAATGAATTCAATTTTGTGAACAAAAAATAGAGGTCCAAGTTACAAGTAGAAAATTTTTAAGGTTTATTAATTTCGTCTTGTGAAAATTAAAAAAATTTAAAAAAAGTCACGGGAAAATCCAAGTCATAAATGTTGTAGTTTTTAGAGTTTATTTGTTGTAGTTCCTAGCATCGCTCAATTATAAAAGGATCAAGAAATTCCCTGTTTGAAAAGGAGGCGAAAAAAGGAGAAGAGTTTTGGTCAAGAAGTAAAAAGAAGATTGAAAATAGAACTGTGAGGAAAAGGAATTGGACATTAGGTTTTAAAGTTTCTACCTTGAAGGTGAGAATATTATAAAGAGTTTAATTATTAAGTAATAAGTGTTAGAGCCGATAATTGTGCTAAAAGATAGTTAATAGACATGATCCTGATCCACTCTTTTACACCTTTTTTCAGGAATTTTTGTTTTGAGATATCGTTTTTGGAACTGTAATTCTACATTGTAAGCTTTATACATCATATACTAAAGCTTAAGAATCTGAACAATAAACTTTAAAATTCAACCCCGACAAAACACTCGGTCAGAATCATCGTAACTCGTTTCATATGTCTTCATTACATCCAAAAGTGCTTTGATCGTACACACTATTATTCAAGTTCATAGTATATCTCACTGACAGCTGTTAATAAGTACACGTATCACAATATTTGACAGATTTGAGCTCTTCTATTGCACCTTCTTCACAACATTTGCCGAATGAACGTCTGGCTCTCTTATTTGTTTTTCTACCTTTTTGGAGGTCTGACTTTTGTTCCGATAGTGTGTTTAATCATTTTTGGTCTCATATATTCAACATCTCCGTTAATTGTTGAAGAAGATATCAAACCAGAGCCGGATAATGAAATCCCTTCTTCTACGTCGTCTGATTTTTCTGGAAAGGCACGAAGTTTTTCGTCAATTCACTCACACTCACTTTCAATAGACCGCGAGCATGAAACAGGAGTTGAAGCCCAATTCAGCGGTTGGCTAACCGTTTCACGAAAGTATTTTATCTATCCTTCGGGTGGTCCAAACAATACAGGCAACCCTCCTGCGGTCGATGCTAATTCAGAGTCTTTAAATCAAAGTGAAAGCGCATACTCATCTTTATACAAATTCATCAGCAACAATAACAAATCATCATCCCTTTCAGAACAAACATCAGCCAAGTTTACATCCCAAAAGAAATCAAAGCTTAGCAGATATTTTGCTGTATTACGCCATGGAAATCTATTTTTGTACGACGATGAGGAAAAGAAGAACGTTCAACATGTTATTGTGATTGCTCACCATTTTGTAACGTTATGGCCACCAAAACTCCCTGACGGCCAATTGTTCGCAAAAAGAACTGCGATTTGTTTGGTAAAAACAGGACACGACGATCGAGACGATGAATTACTGGAATCGATTTTTAAAAACCCGAATTCACCTCCCCAAAATGCATATTACTTGTATTCAGATTTCTGCTCTGAAAAAGAGGATTTTTATTTTGCGCTAATAAGGGCATCCAAAAAGTACAACATTCACTCACCTGTTCCTCAAAATGTCAGTGAAAACACATTATATTCAAAATTCAATCCAATTTATATGGCGCATCCATTGCATTACAAAACTCCGAATATGATGGATCTGATTCAAACTTTACATTCTTCAGATGCTAATATTCAATCACGATGGTTCAATGCCTTATTAGGTCGACTGTTTTTATCGGTCAATAAAACTAACGCTGTTGAGTCGTATATACGTCACAGAATTATTACAAAGCTTACAAAAACTAAACGTCCTTCGTTTTTGTCAGAAATTCAGGTCACGAAGATCTGTGTGGGTGATTCAATACCTTACTTTACAAACTTGAAACTTGCCGAACTGACTCCAGAAGGCAGATTTGCTATCGAAGCAGACGTAAACTATAATGGGAATTTTTCACTAGAAGTAATGACTAAGGCTGTCATAAACCTAGGCGCGCGATTCAAGCCGAGAGAAGTAACACTAGCACTATCGATAGCCGTGAAACATGTGGAAGGTAGATTGGTTATACGAATGAAGCCACCACCATCTGACAGATTATGGTACGCATTTGAAACTATGCCTACCATCTCGCTTAAGGTTGAACCAATCGTTAGTAGTCGGCAGATCAAATACTCTGTTGTTACTAATGCAATTGAAGGAAGAATACGAGAGGCAATAAGAGAAACGTTAGTTTTACCATATTTAGACGATTTGTCGTTTTTTGACACAAGTGAAGAAGTATTCAGAGGCGGAATATGGGACCCATCCGTGAGACTCTCCAAATCTAAGGAGCCGAGTAGTCCCAAAGAATCTGACGCCATTGACACAAGTGCCGAAGATTTGGCTTCATTACAAGAAAGCTTGGAGCATAATTTCCACTCTACCTCTGTAAACCCGGACTCTGATCGGTCGAATCTTCGTCATAGGAAAACTGCATTGGAGATGATACATGATAATTCTGTTACAGAGGAACCTTCTACAATAAACCAACCGATGTATTCACCGGAACTCGTTTCTTCGGATAACACACATTCTCGAAATTTATCAAATGAAAGTAATACACTGGAAATTTCGGATCAAGTAAAAGAGTTCAAGCGCTCAGGGACTTCAATGTCAGACTCTAAAATAAACAAAGCTTCATTCACAGGCGCCATGAAGAAAATTGGAACCTGGTACTTTAAAGACAAAAATGGTGAGAATAGTAATAATAAGGGGTCTGATCCACCAAAAGTACAAGAATCTACACGGAAACGTCAAGGTAGTGTCGTCAACTCTGCACAGTCTAGTCCGATCCAAGCTCCGTCGCCCCACAAATTTCCACCGGAAATGTTAAAATCCATCAATTCTTCAGATATTAAGAAATCTATTAATTCATCAGAAATTATGAAATCAATCAATTCTTCTGGAACTTTCAAAAAACTGAAAGAAACAGCCAAGAAGAATAGCTTAGAAGATTTACTAAGCTTCAAGAATAACAAAAAACAAGAAGAGCCTGCCGAAAACCTGGACCATACAGTTAACCCAGGGTTGTCTATCTTGAAAAAGTCGGAACCCAGTGCAACAGTTACAATTTCTACAACAGATATTAATTCACCGTCTGTTCCAACACCAATTACAATTCAAAAAAAGGGCTCTGCCAAATCCTTACTTTCATCTAGTCTGTCTTCTGGCGAATCCAAATCTATGTTGGAAAATATTCCCGATGAACTTAAAGGCTCATTTGACAATGCTAAAGAATCAGCATCTCCTGGATTGAAAAATAAGAGGAATAATATGCCTCGACCCCACGTAAAAAGAAAAGCTGTTGGTTCAGGGCATTCGCTCAAATCGACCGAAGACTTGCCACAAGTGCACCTTGAACCTGCTAGTGTTGTTGAGTCTCCATTTGTAATGTCACCTTTACCGTCTAGTACCAATTTAGCTTCTCAACTAGAGATACCTTCCATTGAGCATCTAGATCAAACTTCAGAATTGTCGGCACCGTTCACCGGCAAACCTGTAGAACCAGAAAACACAATTCCTTTTTCCAAACAGGGCAGCAATGCAACATCTGATAACGTGAAGGAAGATTCTGTCCCAACGTTGGAAGAAAGTGAGAAAAAACTGGAAGACTTTTTGAGTCAAGCAAGCGCTCAGATCGACGCCTCTGTCTCCCCTAAAAGAGTAAGAAGGAAAGCAGTACTAGGTGAAGCAGATCATTGTGATGAGGAAGACTTGTTTCTTACAGGACATAAGAGAGACAAAAGCAACTCACAAAGTGCCGATAAGTGAGATATTGTGACATCATGCTCAAGAGCTCCCATCGTGATGTAAAAGCCGCTCATTCTTACAATTTAATTTAACTTTGTCTCTTCAGCTTATTGCACATAAAAATTTTCAAACTGATTAATTACAGTAGTTTAACAACACGAATCAATTTGAAAAATGAGATTGATTTAGATTAAAATTGAGTAACTTGTATTGAGTTTATGAATAGCTAATATATAAAAGCCACGGCAATAGATTGAATAGGTAATAACAATTCCATCTAAATGTAGGTTATAGAATTAAAGGAAAAGTAAAGGAAATTGGGAAACATGAAATCTGATTGATAACGACCCAGGTTGATGTACTTTAAATCATTCAGTAACCTCCCAATAACAAGTCAACAAGGATGGCAAATAATGATAGCAAATTACTAAAGTCTCAAAAATAGAGAGACAATAGGATCGAGAGATCTAAATGTGCTTTAGAAACCATGGACTTGAATAGACTTCTTCGCAATTTCAAGTTGAGTGGTCAAAAACTCAAAAACCTTTGATCTTTGATCGCCTTGGAATTGAAGAATATCACCAAGTTCTTCATCCTTGTTGATGTGGCCATTACAGCCGAAATCCTTCTTTAAAGTCTTGAGAATTCTCTTAAGATCATATTCACTGGGAATACCCTGAACGGTAGTGATGGTCTTACGACCGTTACGTTGTTGACATCTAATGTGAATGGTACTAGTGGAGTGAGTATCGTCGTCACCAGTATCGGCGAAGGGATCTAAAGAACCAAATAGGTTAGTAGAAGTTGTATTAAAACATATCGTGCGTGAACTTTTTGGTAGATGTGTGAAACCAGATTACAAGGCCGTCCTTTTTGATCTTGCCACAAAGTTTTTCCCCTTTCAATAGTAAACAGTTATGGTTTGGGACCCCAACATGACAACAAAATCATAACAAAAACATCAAGAGCCTTGATCCCCGGGCCACTCACTACACTTCCAAGCACGCCAATAACGGTTATACATACCAAAAGATTTAAGATTCTCGATGGAAGTAGACATAAAATGTGAAGTGCGGATTAAAAAGATTTTTTGAATTAGATTCTTTGAAAGTGAAGGTGTTCAAGTCAAAATAAATAAGAGAAAGAAAAAGAAGCAACGAATTTTCTAGTAAAATAAAAAATACACAAACGCACAAGTGTTGTGACACTTATGCTTGAAACATTGTGAGACTATTATAGTCATGTGAGTTCATAATGATACATAGATTACAGTATCTAGCTGTATCTACAATTATATGACAAAGATTTTAACATTTGTCATTTAAGCCTGTATATGTGGCAAAGCAAGCTAAGTCGTAGTTTCCCGTCGTGTCGGAGCTAACCGTACATTGTAAATTTATTTTGTACTCATCATCATGAATCATTCATTTTCTTATCGGTTCATTGTTCCGTACCAGAATTTAAAGGATTACGTACATGTATAAAATCAGTATCTTAGGAATTATGTTTTGGATACTAATAACAAATTCTCCACAACATACAGTACGTTGATCCCGATAGTATGGGATCTCTCATCCATACTTACCATAATATATGGACCGGTTGGCTCGACTGGCATCAGTGAATCTTTTGATCTATAGTAGCTTGACGATATTTTTCTTAGACCAGACCCGTATATATTTGGCAAAAAATTTCGTGCAATGCCTATATAGAAATTCCCTCTTCAATAGATTATCTCAAAAACATGCTGTCCGACTTGAAGACACAGTGTAATATAATTCTGTTTCGATATTAAGGCAAGTGGAATCAGATGGTTAAGAAAATGGTAGAACGCACCATATCCCGTTCAAATACTTTTATTCATCAAAATTAGCGAATCAGATAACTCCCAAGATTTTTAGGTATAGCACAATTTCAAATTATGTACTTATATATATACTTGAGTCTCGATAGATCTGTTTACTTATTGCAAATATGATTCATACGCCATTAGAATGGCTAGATAGCCATAGTATTATAATGGCGGCGTGTAGAATTAAATCATAGAGTAATCAACATAAATCCATCCAATGCTCAGCCCTTAGTAACGTCAAGATTATATGGCGCAGCTTCAACTTTCTACGTGTAAAATTAACCTCCTTTATTTTTCAATTTCCTCCTTCTCAAATCTGAACTTAAGTTTTAAACCTCCACTACTCTCAAACTTGTTGCCAACACCAAGGAACTCGTATGTATCCTCAATATTCGATTGTTACAACTAAATCACTATTACTACTGGAATTGTAGCTACTGACACTCTATTGGACAGCTTTTATATATCAGTTTCAAAGAATGGCTACCCTGTCAAAAGCGGAAGCTGAACTTACAGTTCATATCAAAAAGGCTACTAACCCAGACGAAGGCGCTCCAAAAAGAAAGCACGTTAGGCAATGTATCATTTACACTTGGGATAACCACTCCGGTCGTGCTTTCTGGAATGGCATGAAAATTCAGCCTTTGCACAACGATGAAGTTCAAGTTTTCAAAGCTCTTATCACTATTCATAAAGTTCTTCAAGAAGGACACCCCAGTGTTTTAAGAGAAGCTCAACAAAACGTGGCATGGATAGAATCTTTGGCAAGAAACACATCGGGTGCTTCAGGTAGAAGCGGTTACTCAAAACTCATTCAAGAATATGTGAGATTGTTGCTAAAGAAGCTATACTTTCATAAGGTACATCCTGACTTTAACGGAACATTTGAATATGAAGAATACATCTCTCTTAGAAATATCAATGACCCTAACGAGGGTTTTGAAGCTATTATGGATTTGATGGACCTACAAGATGCAATTGATGATTTACAAAAACTGATCATTGCTTCACTCAAACATGGTAGACCCAATGAGTGTAAGATCTCTGCTTTAATACCTTTGGTAACTGAAAGTTACGGTATCTATAGATTTGCAACTACTATGATTCGAGCCATGCATGCTTCAACCCATGACGATGAAGCTTTAGAGCCTTTGCGAAAACGATACTATGCACAACATGCCAACCTTCTCAACTTCTACTATGATTGTTCTAGCTTGAAATATCTTACGAGTGTTATTACTCTTCCACGTTTATCTAATGATCCCCCCAACTTGTACGGCGACCCTGGAGATGAAGGTGAAGCTCCAGCACTTCCCAAGAGACCAATGGAAATTGCTCCACTTGAGACAGGTGCTACTACCGCTACTTCTCGTTCTGAACTTCCTGAGCCTGTTGTTGATTTTTGGTCAACTCCACAGGGTCAACAACAGATGCAACAACAACAAATTCAGCAGCAGCAATACGAGGAAGAACAACGAAGGCTTGCCGCCCAACGTGAGGCAGAATTGCAACAGCAACAACTGTTGCAAGCTCAACAACAACAGCAGTTTGAAGAACAACAAAGAGCGCAACTTGAACAACAAAGACAAGCCCAGGAAGCTTTAATGAGAGATCAGTATCAGCGTCAAGCCCAAGGTCGGGTTGCAGAACTTGAACGTAACATACTAGCTTTGCAAGGTCAATTCGATCATGATCAATTGATGTTACAACAATATGATCAGAGAGTCAAGACCCTAGAAAACGAACTGCAGCAAGTTACTGGTAACGCAACTTTGCAGATAAATTCAAAGGATGAGCTCATCAAATCTCTACAGGAACAAATCAATTCACTGAAATCCAAATATGAACTTCTAGCAAAACTGTACTCTCAATTACGACAGGAACACCTTGATAAACTCAAAGAGCTTAAAGCTCTCAAGACGAAGGCTGCATCGGCACAGGAAGCTATTGAAAGACGCGAAAAATTGGAGCGTGATATTAAAGCTAAGAACATCGAGCTTGCTGACCTGATTAGAGAACGAGATCGTGCTAGATATGATTTGGATAAAGCTAGAGGTAACCAAAAGGAAACCATCGAGAATTTAGAGAGAAAACTTAGAATGACAGAAGATAAGCTTGCAGATGCCGAAAGATCGAAGGGTGCTGATTTATCTTTGCTTATATCCAAGCATAATAGAGAACTAGCAGAACTCGAAGAAGCTTTGAAAGCCAAGCAGAGTGTTCTTGACAACTACTCATCTCGAAGCGTCGACGATAGCGAGCTAAGGCAAAAGCTCAACGACAAAGAAGATGAGGTAGAAATTTTGCAAGAAACTGTCAATTCTATGGAAGCTGCTCTGAAAGAAATGTCGCTTAACCAAAAAGAATCTGATGAGGCTATGGGTGAACAGATAGATGAAGTCATTAGAAGCCATCTAACAAAACTTGACAGTATCATTGACTCTATCCTCAAAAGTTGTGCCGAACGTATCCAAGAATCTTTGTATGACTTTGAATCTCCTATGCAAGCAGGGAATCAAAATGCTACACCGGAATATCTACTTTCTGTGATTGAAAAGGCTTCTACTGCAGCAACTGAATTTGCCACCAGCTTCAATAACTACATTATTGATGGACCTACTAGTGATTATTCGGATGTCATTAACACTGGTACCTTACTTTCCAGTACTATACCCGAAGTACTTAGTAATTCCAAGGGTTTGACTAGATTTGCTCGTGACGACAGTATTGCTGACGAAATCGTGTCATACGCTCGTCTTGCTGCCGTTGCCGTTGAGACTTTCTTTTCAAGTATTGATTCCGCGAGCTTAGAAGGACTGGAGCAAGAGGACAAGACAGAGCAAGTTATTACATACAACATTCAAGTTCAACAACACCTGCAAACTCTGTCCCAGGCTACTGAAAAACTAGCACCCAGGGTTGGTTCTCATATTACTAGTAGTGCAGATCTCGGTGATTTAGTGGACAGGGAAATGGCTAAGGCAGCTGAAGCTATTGAATCTGCAAATGCAAAGTTGAATGAGTTGTTATCTCGTCCTAAGGATCCTAAGTTCTCTGTATTTGATCTTAAAATCCACGAAGCTATTTTGGCTGCTGCAATTGCTGTAACTTCAGCTATTGCTGCTCTTATCAAAGCTGCTACTGAGTGTCAGGAAGAGATTGTTGCACAAGGCAAAGGTGCTAATTCAAAGACAGCGTTTTACAAAAAACATAACAGGTGGACTGAAGGTCTGATTTCAGCAGCTAAGTCGGTCGCGGCCTCAACCAATGTTCTCATTGAAACTGCAGATGGTGTATTGAGTGGTAAGCACACACCAGAGCAATTGATTGTTGCTTCTAACGAGGTTGCTTCTTCGACCGCACAACTAGTTGCTGCATCAAGAGTAAAAGCTTCTAGTATGTCAAAGACACAAGACAAACTGGAGGGTGCATCTAAGGCTGTTACTAGTGCTTGCAGATCTTTGGTGAACCAAGTACAGGACATTTTGTCAAAGAAGTATAAGAGCGAAGAAGACGATGTCGACTATTCCAAGTTAACTCCACACGTTCTGAAAACTACGGAAATGGAGCAACAAGTCGAGATTTTGAAGTTGGAGAATCTACTCAACAACGCTAGAAAGAAACTTGGAGAGATCAGAAAGTTCAGCTACATTGATGAGGAGGAAGAAGGAATTGTCACTCGCTAATCGTTCGAAGCTTAAAATAGATGGTTCGAACACCGTCTTTATTGTTGTTGTTGAAGTAGTGTTTTGTTTTATTGTAGTTTTTATATTTGAAGAATCTTCCTATACATTAATAATGTTTCTTTTGAATATCGTTAGGCTAATCTCTTAGATTTTTTTCTTTTTTTCTTTTTGAACTACGCGTATAGATTACCGTAGCAAATAGTTATGGTGATTCCAACTCCATGACCTAAGATTAACAAGTGAGACCCCACAATTTGGTTTGTAATGATTGTGGCTAATTCCCATGAAATTTTGTGGCTTTCACGCCTAACACAGCCAAAAAAAAATTAGCTACACCTTCGATTAGCCACTCTCACGTGAAATTAGAACATCGCCATGATATAATGACATTTTCGGTTCCGTTCATAAATAAAAAATATGGAAAAATATTGGAAACTGGCTTATGTTTAATCCGAAGTGAATCTCTTTTTCTTTATAATCTTTTTTTGCTTTCAAGTTGAAAAGTTCTTTCGTTTCGAAACTATTGTTGTCATCATCATGAAAAGGTCCTTGAAATACGTCCCGAAGTCTATTCCGAAACTAAGGCCGACCGTTCATACCCGGTCTGTTGCATCATACAACAAGCGTGGACTCGCTGCCTTAGCCACAGCACCTTCTAGCTCAAACCCCCAAATGTCATTCCCATGTTTGGATCGGCTAGAAAAACGTACAGAATCTTTCGAATCGGGACCTGAGCCGGCGTATTCTTTTGTACAGTCCGGCTTCGAAGTGTACAAATCTGCAGCTAAGGAAGGTCCACTGTTTTTGGATAATGGAGGGGTGCTCCATGAGTTCGAATTGGCTTATGAATCTTGGGGAACTCTAAATGCAGACAAATCAAACGCCATTCTTATTCATACAGGACTCAGTGCAAGTTCGCACGCAAAATCACATCCAAAAAACACTAAACCAGGGTGGTGGGAAAAGTTTATTGGTCCCGGTTTAAGCATTGATACTGACAAGTTTTTCGTCGTATGCACTAATGTCATTGGTGGTTGTTACGGATCAACCGGACCTTCCAGTATTGATCCGTACGATGGGGACCGATACGCAACAAGATTTCCAATTGTTACTGTCAACGATATGGTTCGTGCTCAGCACAGACTTATAAAAAGGCATTTCGGAATTGACAAGCTGTACGCCTCAGTCGGAGCCTCAATGGGTGGCATGCAATCACTTGCTTTTGCAACAGAATTCCCAGACACTGTTTCGAAAGTGGTCTCTATTTCAGGGTGTGCGCGATCGCATCCATATTCTATAGCCATGCGTCATACACAAAGACAAGTTTTGATGGCTGATCCTAATTGGAAGCGGGGCTTTTACTATGATGGCGTACCACCGCATGTGGGTATGAAACTGGCACGGGAAATTGCAACAATTACATATAGATCTGGGCCTGAGTGGGAAGAGCGATTTGGTCGTGATAGAGCTGACCCTTCCAAACCGCCTGCTTTGTGCCCTGACTTTCTGATAGAAACCTATCTTGACCATGCCGGTGAAAAGTTCTGTCTGGAGTACGATCCTAATTCTTTGTTATATGTGTCGAAAGCCATGGATCTGTTTGATCTAGGTGCTCATAACAGAGCCGCTGCCAAAGCGAATATAGAAAAATCACGAATAAAGTATCGGGCACAGAATGCAGAGTCGGAGTCAAGCTTGGTATGCGCTTTGCCTGATAACAAATATAAAGAACAACCAAGGTCGAAAGTGCAGGAGATGGAGAAAGGAGACTTGATTGAGGGTATGAGACCAATGGCCAACCACGAGGTGATGGTCATGGGTGTAGACTCCGATATCCTGTTTCCCAGTTGGCAACAGAGAGAGATTGCAGATATGCTAAGGGCCGGCAGCGACAAGAAGGAAAATATACAGTATGTGGAGCTGGGACAAGATGTTAGCTTATTTGGGCATGATACCTTTTTGTTGGCAGTTAAAGAGATTGGGGGACCTATGAAGAAGTTTTTGGAGAGTTGATAGAAGGGGTTAGTTGCAATAGTTCGACTGATACAATGGATTTTCCGTTTATTCGAGCAGTATATATATAAGTTATTAAGCATTCATTTTTACTACTATTCAGTTATTTCAAGCTGTTATTAGGCTAATGTAGATCTGCTTAGGTAGGGTGTGAAGAAAAAAGGATAAGCTGGTTCACTGAATTATCAATAGAAAGTTGCTCTCTCGGTCGCATAAAATACTGTTTGTTATGTATTATTTGTACTACAGTCAAACCCAAACATACACATAACCGATTTTTGAGGAAAAAAATGCTTAACTGGTGTCAGGTTTGGGACATAAGCCTCAACCCAAGAAGCTTCAGCCTTAGTCCACACAACCTAACCTGAGGTCCTAACCCAGACAAGAGGTTTCTAAGAAGGCAAAGGAGGCAATAACTTCTCTCCTCCTCAACATGGAGAAAAGGCCAGAGCACAGAGACCTATAAAGCTGGCTTTAAGATATAACGAGATTCAACTAAATTGCCTTTATTACATAGACAATACATTCTAGATATTAAAGGAGAGTACTCATCTACCTACAAGCTACAGTCGCACCTTGTAAGTATCAGTCCTCAAGTGTTAAGAGCAAAGATAGGCAGCAGAAGATGACAACTGGTGAATATGCTTTTAAAGATTGAGGATTGGGGTATATTTGCTATACACACAAAAATATCAAAATGGCCACAAAATGCTTAACCAGTAGAATATTCTTGTAAATTTTCATGTGTTTGCGCAGGTTTTACTGTATATACTACGTACAGTACTGAATTTACTAGTACGACGTATACAAAATATGCAATCTATCATAGTCTCACGAGCGATTTTTTCCGGATAGGATAATAATATTATGAACCTTTAGAATGTCCCCAGTATTAGACAAACTACTAACTTTGGGAGAGCTTACTTCGATTAACTTCGTGCAAAAGGATTCGTGCTGAAATGCGCCCAAAACATTAACACTGACTTTGCTAAACTTTTTACTAGTAAAATATTTCTATGGTACATTTAGTTGCATCTATATTTGGTTCATCACTGAATCATCAGCAATACTATAGATACCAAGTGTCATAATCTCGTACTTTCTAGGTGTTATACTTACAGAGGTTCTTCTCTTATGTCCTAGTGATTATGATTACTTTCCTTGAATCAGTCAATTATTCGATTGTCAACTAAATAAGGCAATTACAAATAATTATTGCTGAAGTAGTTGGTTGCTTTCCAGGAGTCGTTCTCTCTTCCAACACTGCTTCTAAGAAGAGTTTTCTGTTTGTGTGTTGTCGTCATTTCATCTGTTCCTAGCCCTAACCTTAGGACTTAGACTATTTGGTCGTTGTCATGAGTTCCAGTTGGTTCTAAGTGGGATCCATGACATACTGTACTAGTAACTTACTAGATTTACGCGACCGCAATCAGTGTACCGGACTTTTGATAAGGACTGTAAAATTTAATGTAATAGAGATTTTCTTTTCGTGTCACTACCCGATATTTACATAAATTTAGTGATAATGAGTACGGCTAGCGTCGACAACAAGTTGTTAAGACCCATTGGGTCTGACGATGATGATGATAGCAATGATTCAGATGATAGCACATTCGAGCTGTCACACCAACATGAAACAATTGCCATCGACGCTTTATCTGGACACTCAGAATGGTTTGATCGTGTCAAATCAAAATGCAAATGTGTTAAACCGTGCTATGACCGGGTACCCTTGGAGCTATGGATTTTGTGGCGAAATCATTATCTTTCGTTCCCCAAAGATGAAAAATCTTTTTACGTCTTTCCCTGCCTGATTGGTCTTACTGTCGTTAAGCCAACGCAATTCCAGCTCAAGCCAGTCATCCCACTTGCTGGACAAGTGTGCATCGGTTTCTTTCGTGCATTTTACACCATCCCCAAAACTACATTTGTAAGATACAAGGAGCTAATTCGTAGTGGCGTTTCGGTAATTCCCACCTCTGGAAACACTGGACGTCGTCCTGTCAAAGCGGTACCTGATAAAGTGAAACGTAAAATCATCGAATTCCTGCTACATTTGAAGAACACAGAGGGCAAAAACATTGGTAACTTGAAAGTCTTACCAACCACATTTACACGGCAAGGCTTGTACGAGCAATTCTGCGCAAAATATAAAGACCAGTCTGAGTTCAAAGTTTCACACCCCACTTTCAGCCGTGTTTGGAAAGAGGCCCCCGAGTTGAAAGACTTGCGAGTACGTAAACCTGAAGCAAGAGTTGATGCTGTCGAGGAAATGTTGCAGAAAACAACAATATCATGATATACCCTTGGCTATGAGGCAAGAACTTCGAATGCTTTTTCCTTTAGCCGAGATAAACAGTGAATAATTAAATGGAAAGTTCGAACTAAACTGTATGTGAAATTTTATAGAAAAGATGTTAAGAAATGATTTGATTGATAACATGTGAAATTTTCTATATATCAGTTACGACACAAATTTACATTCCGCTAATCAGACACATTATTCATATGAAAAAGGGAGCTGGGATTAAAAACCTCTTAAAGCTATGCTCTTTCTAGTTTGTGAGGTGCGGTCTTTAATAAATGCAAAAGTTCATATACGTTTGCTGTACTGAGTCCAGATGTGTGCACTTAGTTATTTTTTGTAACTTTCTGAAATGCTTGTCTTATGCGACTAGCACCGAACCAAATGAATATTTAAATCTCAGAAGGAAACTTCTATCTAATTTCTATTTTGCGTTATTGAATGATCTCTTTTTTGGTCCTATAGCTTTTATTAAAAATCTCTTTAAAAAAAATATATATCAGTGTCTCCGGAATTCCAGTAGATGGAAGATTGAACGTATAAACTTAAAAGCTTGAACGTATTGAGATTATAAGACTAAAAGATTGAACGTATTGAATCTTCCCTATTTGGGAAGTTTTTAATTCAACCAAAAAGCTTCAGTTACAAGAAGCGAAACTAAACATTATGTGTTGACCAGAAATGGATAGCTAAATAATTAGGGCATATATTTATAGTTGTTGAAGGTATTTTTGATTGAGTAGACTCGTTTGAAATTGGAGCAAGGTACTACTCATTCTAGAGCATAAAGACTCTGGTATGTGTTTCCCAAATTAACAATTGTCAATGTAATTTGATATTACCGAGTTCAGTTGGTCTGAATATTTCTAGCTCCTTCATAATTTTCCCAATATAAATCTATAATATATATCATACAACAAATCGTGAGAGGAAATGCTATAAATATGAGGCCGCTTCTCTTGATATCGTGTTCTTATTTTTTCAATACATTTCCCACGTTTGAAAAATTATAACTTGCTGACATATACTTTTAAAATGAAGTCTTTAACTGGAACTTTGCCTTACGAACTTTTGCAAAAAATTTCAGAGCACATGCTAGAAGCCGAAAAGAATCATACTACTAAAAACTTGGAGTACGATAAAATTCTCACGCTCAAATCTACCCCAGAAATTAAGAATAATACAAAGCCCGATATTCCAAACTACAGAACTCATGCATTGTATTCATTGGCTTTGACAAACAAATACTTCTTGAACATATGCGGCCCTCAAGTGTTTGAAAAGGTGGACGCAGCAGAAACTTTCCTTCCCAAATTTTCATTCAATTTTGTAAAGGAACTAGCCATCATTTCAAACGTTAAAGAGAGCCAGTTTAATCCTGCTGTGCTTTGCAAAAAAGATTTTCCTGCTCTTCAAAGAATCATATTTGGTGCTAAAATCTCTCGAAGTCTATTCAGAAAAATTATTAACGTGTTGACAACGGAGGAAAACCTTGCCTGGAACATCAAACTGACTTTTATCTGTTGTAAGGTGTACAACTGGAAAAGGGCTGATAAGAGGTTGGTCAAAAAAGTTGACGAATTTGTGTTTGGTTACTGCCTACCCTCAAGATCATTGAACAAGTCAATCACTGATTTCAATTTTGGTAGATATTTGAGTGGTTTGAAAAAATTAACCTTGTTATCCCACAATACCGTCACTGATATGATTGATCCAGATTACTTTGAGTATGTGCATATGGCAGACCGTATTATCGAACGCAACTCTCAAAGCCTTGAGGTAATCCAGTCTCTTCCTCGGATCGCCTCTGAGTTTGGTCTTTATTCTTTCACATCTTGCAATGCCATGAGCTCTTTGGCATTAGACCCCTATCACCTAAGTCTCTACGACCAAGACAACTTTTTAAACTTAAAAACGATCTATCTGAATATAACTACTCGATTTTGCATGTCATATTTACCGCAACTCATTGAAATGACGACAGTGACAAAGCTGAATATAGTCTACTGCGAGATGTTCTACATGTGGCTGACAGAAAACAATTTTTTTATTGACCGTTTCCCAAATCTTGAAGAGCTCTCGATTTCACCTATAACCCACAGAAGCTATTTGACTGGCTTTTTCAACAGGATTTCTATACTGCGTTTGAAACTCCTGGAAATCAGGCCATTGGAAAACAATGATTGCTTTTACAGAGAAGAAGCAATACTTCCCGCGGATCTATTAACGCAGATTTCAAATATGAGTCCAGGGTTCATAGATACTTTACGTTATTATTGTGGAAATGAAGAGACTCTTAGCACGCGCAGTATTTACCGAGCAATGTTGTTGGGTGTTATGAAAAAGTTGGAAATTGTGTCATCAGTAGCTAAGTTTGAACACAGGAAGTCTCTCACCTATCATGATATCTATCGATTTAGCAATACTGATAAAACAGCATTTGTCCTCGATGACTTCCCAGAAATGGCTAAAAAGTGTGATCCCAGATGTATGAAATACATCTATCAAAGTTTGCCAAAACTTTGTACAAGTGATTTCACGACCACACCAGTGTATTATAGTCAAGGAGATTATAACTACAATATCGCTAGAGACATTCATTCAAGAACTGGTAGGACTGTCTCCGAAGACTACGAATTTAGTTTGGAAGATGAGATTCGAACCGCTGTTTTTGGACATGACACGAAACAGGCTTCTTTGAATTTAGTTATGCACACTTTAGACTTGGAGAAGATGAAACACTATCATTACGATTATTTGTTAAAAAAACATATTGAGAGACTGGAAGGCAACAAGTTCATTACAGACGTTCTTGAATCATCATAAGCAAGTAGTTTAGATTATGAAACTAGGGTTTCGTATATTCCATTAGAATTTTTTACAATATAAATTTAATATATATTATAGTACAAATTTATTTTAGGGCTTGAAACACCAATAAGATGTCGCAGTAGGGACAACCTCCTCTATCTCGTACACCTTTTAAATGCGTTACAAATTATAGACACTACTATCATAGTAGCAATATCGTTCTGCCATGAGTAGATGTATAAAATCTATAGTAGTTAATGTATTTTGAAATTCTGCAATGATACCACTAAGCTGATTGCCAGTACAACTAGCGGAGCTCGTAAACGTGTCTGACATAGATTAATCAGTCAGAATCGTAATGTTTTCTCAGAAGAAAAACAACTGAATGGCTCATGTTTTGTGAACATCTATTATGCAATGATACGTATATTATTTAAAAATGTATGGGCGCTTGAGTAGTGCTTTGAAACAGTGAAATGGCAAAGTTAGGAAAAGCATGAAATATATATAATATAATCTGTAGTTTTTATATAACGAATGAGTTCATAGTATGAACTAAAAACAATGCCCGTTGTCCTACCCGAATCAATAGAAGTACTGGATACCACAGAACGAATGATTGACAATCAATAAAATACAAAAATTATATATAATTACAAAGTATAGCAGCTCAGGCCTCACTTATAGACGCACTACTAGGCTGATTATATTTCGAAGCGGCCCGGAGTCTAGGTCCGAAATGAGAAAATATCCAAGGTAATGGAGCCATTAAAAGAGCAATAAATCCAAAGATAGAGCATGCCCAACCAACTCCTAATTTAGCATACATCTGATTCATAAACAACGGAAACACGCTCGACATACCGTATCTTAGTAAGTTATTAGCAGCAATTGCACTTGCTACAATGAGGGGTGGGTATGTGTAACTAAAATAAACAATGTTTGAAAAAAAAATCTGCATCGTTGCCATACCAAAAGGCACTCCTGAAAGACATGGAACAATCCAATGGACATTCGGTCGTGAGCTCCATCCAAGCCAAAACATTGAGATGGGAAACAGAATCGCCCCAAATTTGGCTGGCGTTAGCATGACTTCAGCCTCTGGAGGATAAGTCTGACCACTAGACGCCTTTATTCCACGTGTGCCATCTGGGTGTAGTTGAAATGCATATTTTCGATCAAAGACGCAGTAAAAAACTGCTGCAAACAACAGGCCTATCCAGATCCCAAGAAATGGCAAGCTTGATTCTCCAAGGGACATTTTGTAAACCCCCCGGTAAATTATAGGATACGCTTCAAAAGAGCCAAATAGTATAGAAAAGTTAAAGGCGGTATATATAGAAAGGAACAAAACAATAGGTTCAGTGTAGAACATTGATAAAGGCCTCAGAATTGAGTAAACAAAGATCTCTTTGAGCTTTTGATTTCTGGAAACTTCGGGTCTTCGAACTTGAATATTTCGTTTTTTGGCACGGCGAAGAAGAATAACAGGCTTGTAAGTTTCAGGTACAATTATAACCAACGGTAGAGAAAGTCCGTTGAACATCAGCTGAATCCAGTAAACCCATCTCCAGTCCTTTGTTTCCATAGCAAAAGAACCCACAATAGGTCCCAGGATAGTTCCCAAAAACGGTGTTAGTGTAAATGAAGACATAGCGAGCCCCACCACATTTCTACGCCACACATCACTTATACTTCCACCAGCAACGGCCATTGCTGGAGAAACAAACACGCCTGTTAAGAATCTTAATATCACCAGCTGATGAAAATGTTTTGCAAATGGCGTGCTTGCCATAATGATCATAGATATTGGCGTCGTTGTTATATATATAGGCTTTCTTCCAACCATTTCAGATAAAGGCGCAGTGATCAATGGCCCGATTCCTAGCCCCAGCAAGTAAAACGTAAGGCCTGCGAGTGAAAGAGTGGGACTTACACCAAACCTTTCTATCACGCTATGAGAGCTGGGCACGTAAAGGGAAGATCCAAACGTGATGATAAAGCAAAGATATCCCACGGTAAAAGTTGAAAGGTACTTTTTCCATGCCGGCCAGTTTTGCGGGTTGTCCGGATCATTCAAGTCATCCCAATCTAGGTCTGCTTGGTCTATGACTTCTGTCTGAAGTTCGTTTGTGTAGGACTTCTCAGCCATGTATTTGTCATTGCCTGCCTTGTATATATCCGTTACATCGGCTTTCTGGTTCGTTTGCGACATTTCATTAATTTGACTATTGGCGATTTGATGTGATTGATAGATTTTCAATTGCCATGAATCAAAAAGAAAGAATTCCGTTGTTAATATATTATAATGTTTGATTTATAAGTGAGCCAGAATCACATAATACCCCCAAATATACCCCACATTCGTATTCCTGCTAGCAAAAAATGAGCACACACTTCAGTATACACAACGGCAATTCTTTATTTAATAACAATTTTGATCTTTGTACGGAACTCTTTTGTTATCTTGTACTCTATAATTTTGTTTACCGGTAAGTCAAAACCCAGTAGCAAAGCCATGTTCATTTATAAAATTTTACTTTGCTTGTTTTAACAGCTTTGATTTTTCCGAGGTGTTCTGGCGCAATGCTTGTCTTTTGTTGTGATAAAATTGTTTCGGTATTTTTTGTTTTTGTCCGGTGAAATAAGATTACACTACAAAATCTTATTGAGGGGCCAGTTTTAGCTTTTTCGGAGGTCGAGATGGAATATCGGAGAAACGGTTGTTATTATAGCCGTGCGTATCGTGTACTGTATGTGTGTGTGCTTACCGTTACCGTAGCATATCCAGATCTTGTATGGCAATGGTGATAGTCACTGATAAATACTTGGAGTGCACGGAATTGCACTGGGTAACATTGTTGCTTAGATTTGTAGAAATCAGAGCAGATTTGTTCAGTACGCTGACCGCAGTCAAGTGTCAGAGACGGCTCAGATTTCATATGAGTAATTCTTTTCCGTCCGCGATATCATAATAATGCAAGAGTTAGATACTATAGTGCCTAACATTCAGTCTGATACTGTAGACCCAGTGGAGAAGCACACATATTACAAGAATAAGGCCGTCAAGTAACAGAAGTATAAAGCCAAAGATATTGGTAGACATCAAAATCGATGCTGCCTTACAAATCAACACAATCCTACAAATGGCTACTAAACTGCTCGTCAAGAGAAGTATTAAATTACACCCCAAAATTATCTAAATATTATACGATTGTACATACAGTTGGACAATTGTTTTAAAGAATCTTAGCATGGTAACTTCCCCTTTTCGATTTGTAAACCTGGTAGCCAAAGAAAAATCCTCCTTGAACAAATAAGAGAACAAACAAAATAGTCCAGAGAGATGATCCACCTTGTTTGATAGCGTCGGTGACAGTGTCTGGAATAGAGCCAATGAGTGATTCGGTATGGTGTTTGACAGCCGCATTGATTTCTTCGATTCTGCCCTGAAGCTTTTGGATATCCTGATCCAGTTTTGCCTTTTGGTTATTACTGTCGGAGTTAAGAGCGGTCCCATGTTCAAGGGCCTTCTTCTGTAGATCAAGTAGGTTTCGGAGTACTTCTTCAAGCCCTGATATACGCTTTTCAAGACTGTCCTGAATTTTGCTCTGAGATGCTTTCAGACTTTTTACGTCATTTTTAATTTCTTCAAGAGCAGCGGAACTTCCATCATTGCTTCCAGCTTTCAAGGATCCCAGCTTAGCCAGTATCGAGTCAATAGTGAGGTCATTGTTTTCGCTTCTTGGGTTGAGAACTTGTTGTTTTTCACCACCTCCTTGAACTTTTTCAAATTGTTTCATCATTTCTTCGTCACGTTGCTTTTGCAGTTTGACTTCTAGTCCAGGAATAGGTTCATCAATAGGAGGTAGAATGTCCCTGAAAACTTCCAATCTTTCAATTTCAAAACTATCAGCATTCTTTGTATTGGCTCCAGTAACCCCAAAGAAACCGTTTTTAGGAAGTGTGATTTGATCCGTTTGAAAGCATAACTCGTCATTGACCTTAATTCTGAAGAACTCCTTCTGATACGACACCTTAACTCTGCTTTTGTATCCGGTATTTCTGTATTTAATTGCACATTTTGCGAAAGCCCTCTCGATTGGGTTTGGATCCTTCGAATACTCAAAACTACCGTCGTTTAGGTATGCGCGTAAAGTACCTTGATCTTCACCTTCTAACGAATCAATAAATATACCCAAGCCATCCCATTTATCATTTGATCCATGAACCGGTCCAATTTCACCTAGCTTTGTGGTATACCAGATACCCATGCCTCCACCAGGTTGGACAGGACCATGAACGGAGAAATCTATATCCAACGTCCATTTGTCCATGTTGTTAACCATGGTCGACCAAGCTGTGCCTGTTTGAAACTGCTTTCCGAGATCAGTGAGTGTAATCTTGTCGGTAAAGACCTTAGTGGACCCCTGAAGTCTCCAATTCCGTATGGGCTGACCCTCGTTCATGACCTGAGGCATTGAGTAAGCTGGATCTGGTAAGACATCAGATCTAACAAAGCCGAGAAATGTAAGCGTGGTCAGTAGGGAATAATACTTCATCTTTTTAATGAAATTTTACTCAGCAAAGTAGATGACAGTATTATCTTATGAAGCGTCACTAAGAAAGATGACAATAAAAGAAGAAAAGCTCAAAAACAATTTCAAAAATCAGTTACCTAGCTTGTCAAACTGTCAATGAAATTAATACTTCAAAGATATGGATACGTCACAATAATTTAAGCTTAGCTATTGGGTCGTACAGTACTTGCAACTTAAATAATAATTCCCAAATCACAAAATCTACCACCCACCCAGTTTTTTGTGGCCCTAGCCCTGATTGAATTCTACACAGATACTGTAGCTGAAAGTCTAAGAAACCTTTTGAGCTCAACGTGTTAAAGCTTGAATAAGAGACCAAAAAACCGCTTGTTATGTTTTGAGCTTTTTAATAAAGCCTAGCTAAGAATTTATAAATCGAATTTTTCATCTAGATCATAGGACTATACGCGATATACTGAAACACAATCATGAGTGGAAGCAAGGGGTATTCGTTGGGCGTGCCGTCCTCTGAGATATCAAAAAGATTATCGGTTCATCGTCCTTTCAGGTCAAATGCTATGACAGAAGGACACTCAGAGACACCATTAGATGATTTAATGAAAACAGTGTCGATAGAATGGGGTGAACTAGTTGCCGATGACTCAAACACACTGGAAGTAGCTTTATCTCTTATGGACAATAGTTCAATTGGTAAAGCCAAATATTATAGTAGATTCGAGACTCTCAAAGGAGAGCTTCAAGATATGCTAAAAATGGTTGTCAATGGTGAGTACTGAAATTTCGATAACATCCAGATTGTACTAACTGTATGATAGACAACTACCAAGGGTTTAACAGTTCGTTGGGTTCTTATAGAACTGTTGTTCAAACAATTGTCAAATCGGAAAATGACATCAACGATGTGAGACAACTTTTGTCAAAAGCTCGTAACGACCTTCAAACGAGAAGATCTGTGGTTAAGGAATTACGAGACAGTTCCGAAAACTACGAACAGATGATACGAATTCTTGAAGATATTGAAACTTTGAAGGCTGTGCCTGACAAACTAGAACAACAAATTTCATCAAAATATTTCATGTCCGCACATAACACTCTATCAACAGCTCTTGAAATTGCCGAAAAAGAGAGTTTGGCGGAAATTCCGACACTTCAACCAATAAAGACATATTTACTACAGCAGGAGGCTTCTTTATTCGATATCCTGATGAATGAATTAAATAACCATATATACCTCAAATCGCCTTATTGTGACAGTAGGTGGCATGCGTATAGACAAGATGCTGAAGATGCCGGGGATGTCGAACAATTACTAGAAAGCAAAATCAAATTTGAACTCTCTGAAAAATCATCATCTTTTACGGAGACCACGGCCTTTGATACTTTCTTGAGCTCTGCAAAACCAGAGTTCGTTGAAGAACAAAAAGAAAACGCAGAAGAAGATTCATTTTATTATATTCGTCTTATCATTGAAACTCTAGGAAAACTGAATCGACTACCGAATGCATTTGATCTTTTGGTTCAGGGATTTTCAAATGAACTTCATTCTTTAATAGACAAAACAATTGCTGAAGTACAATCGAGGTTCCCAAAATCCCTCAATGTGCCGCTTTCAAAATCACCATGGGCGGTGTTTGAAATAGGAATGACTGCCGGTGATAACAGATTGAACGCTTTGAAAGACTTGACTTGGACACTTTACTCTAAGTTCATTGCTATACTTCAGGGTCATAGAGTAATATACGAAGTTACTCAATTAATCTATTCTCGTCGAGCAGAACAAGAAAAAATTGGCTTTGTACAATACGACTTTCCTGGTATCTTTGCGATTCTTGAAAGTGAAGTAAAGAACTTTCTTACCAGTTACGTTACCGACACCTCGGGTACAAATGCTAAAACTAGTACACAACCTGCATTTATATTGAACAAAGGCACTGGACTTTTAGAAAGGAAGATTAGAGACAAAAAGAAACAAATTTTCAAGTTTTCAAATATAGACACCACGCAAGACGAGTTCAAGGAACAAAATGAGTTACTCAAAAAGTCATTAGAAAAATCCGTACCCGGGTTGGTCTCGGTTGCGAATAAACCGGAGTTTGAGGAAGCATTCAATCCCTACTTGCCACTTGAGTTGGTTTCGTCGCACCAGTTGATCGTCAGTCCTTATTTCACCAATATCAGAGTGATGATTGAGCCTACTGTGCAATTATTGCAGAAGGTGAAAGTAATTTTCCCAAACAAGTATTCGAAGCCGAGAGATCAGATTATAGAGGAATTCCTCGTCGATATATGTGTCCCTCAACTTGAAAGCGCATTAAGTCATGTCTTTGATATGACTATTCTTGGAATTGATACTTTCGAGTATTCATCGAGATGGAGTAAGGTTTCAAAACTTCCCATTCTGCAGGGCATGATATCTTTCGTTGAACTCATTAATAAAGCATGCCTGCTCCTTAATACCTCGAATCTGTACAGACATCACTATGCTAGATTGATTTTATCACTTATCACGCGATTTGTCAATCTGACACGAAATCATTACGAATCTAAGATTGTATATCAAGAAACTGTTACTGACAAACCAAGCACTTATACTAGTAGTGGAACAACCAAGGTTGCTACGAAACACAAGCTGGCAGCTGTATGGGCCTCAAACAGCAATACGAGACAGCTTCTAACATCTACACTCCCTTACGAATATGATGAAGAATATGCAGACGGCAACGAGCCACCTTATAAAGCAGAATTTGAGTTTTACCACAGCGTTAGATCAGCGCAAAAGGCTAAAAGTCAAACTGCTATTAGAGCTACGGATCTTCTCAGTTTTTCCATGTTTCAAAGTATTGCAGCATTGGCCACTTCTTTAAGATGGTTGTCGATTAGACTTAGAGGACTTAGAAGGGTGGGAGATTTTGAAAAAGCTCCAGAGGAAAGTGTAGAAGAAAACTCAGATTCGTCTAATGTTAGCTTATCTACAGTACTTAGAAAAAGATGGGTTCTGCTAGATGAGATTAAATCATCCAACAACAAAAGTAACAGCATTGATTCATTGATCGATCAGGCAACCGCGGGCGATATAGGTCTGACACTGGCAGGCGATACTATTCTCAGTTTTGACAAAGAAGTTGAGGCTATAGATCAGCTTGCAGAGTCTTGTATCATTACCTTAAAGGCTGACATGAGATGCAGAGCAATCTATTACGTTGACAGGACTATGAAAGAGGGTGATTACTACTTAGAAGCAGATACCGAAGAACAGGATTATTTTATTGCAAAACTGGATGCGGATATGGCGAGATGCGATTCAATACTTTCAGAGTCTTTGGTAGATTCAGACAAATCGATGATAGTTTCAGGTTTATCCAAAATTCTTGACGAGCTTTTGATTAGTTCTTCAGAAGGTTTGATGTACATGAACGAAAAAGGATTGAAGAAGATGGAGAGAAATATTATGTCTCTCGAGCAGATGTTGAAATCCATCTCTGATTCACCACAGTCTGTCGACTTTTCTAGATCACTTGAGTATTACAGTTTACTCAACAATACAGCGCATACTCTTCTCAGTCTGGTGTCAGAAAGAATACCTAAAGAAAACGGAGAAAAGAAAGCTAAGGGATTCTCTGAGGAAGAATACAAGACCATTTTGAAGTTGATCAGAAATAGAATGATAAAGAAGTATGAACTAGAAGGCAGAAGAGATTTGATGGTTAGTGAAAAAGCTTTGCTTCATGAGGATCTAGTTAAATTGCATGATTGCTATTGGGGATCGGAAAAGGTAGTTATGTAGAGATTTGATTATTGGCAATATATGTATTTATAAATATATGCAATAAATATCATAACTTCCGATATAGATTTTGCCATTCCATTGATAAGTTATGATGGGGGGTTTAGTAGTTTTGCAAATTCAATACTTCATTTGCATACAAGAATATCGCTAACAAACAATGGTGTACTACTATTTCTCTAAAGTGCATAGTAGAAGTCGTAAAGTACACAGCATTTTCTTTACGCAAGGGCTAGGTTTCATCGCATAACGTTTTGTATAGGAGGCTACAATAATTCGGTTGGCATACTATCACATTCCTACGACACTTCTATCTAGATCAAACTTTGTAAAGTTCTAAGTTGATCCTCAGCAGTTTACAAAACCATGTCTTCAAGTAAAGGTCTCAGATCTGTTGGTGAAGAGATATGGAAATCCAAAGTTGACAAAATCGTAAGTACGCTTTAGAGTTTGCCATTCACTCTGCCATAGTGACTAACCCTTTTAATAGAACGCTGAGGTGGTGATTCTGACTTATGGATCCATTGTTTCGCAACTGGTCAAAGACTACTCTGCTGATTATGCACAGATAAACACACAACTTTTCAAGATGGGCCACTCAATCGGGCTTCGATTAATTGATGATTACCTTTCGCGAACTTATACACACCCAGCTCTCTCCCGCCGGTGCTTGAATTTCAAGGAAACAGCAGAAATCATATCTAAAGTCGGGTTCAAAATGTTTCTGAATATAACACCAACTGTTGAGAATTGGACTCCAGATGCCAAACAATTTTCCTTAATTCTAGACGAAAATCCGTTGGCTGAATATGTAGAACTACCAGACGAAAGAGCTGGAAGAGAGTTGTGGTATTCGAATATACTTGCTGGTGTGATTAAGGGCGCATTGGAAATGGTGCAGCTAGAAGTGGAAGCATGGTTTGTATCTGATGTTTTACAAGGAGCTGAGAAGACGGAACTGAGAGTGAGATTTGTGAAGGTGCTGGAAGATGAAATTCCAGCTGGAGAAGACTAAGGTTGATTTTGCAGGTTTTGTAAGGTATCTGTTTGTGCAATATGGATATATATAAGGGTAGCATGTAATTAATTGGATTAAAATGGTATACAAGAACACGAGCTTTGCTTGTTTTAAGGCGTTTATACACTGATTTTCAAACTCGAACACAATAAAACTCTCGGATCCCAAAGACGTTCTACAAAGCTATTAATACTGTATATACCAAAAACCAGGGCAGAATTCATTATAGACACAGTGTCAAAGAAATTAAAGTATGCATACATATTTGAATATATAGATATAATGCAATGAATATAACGAATACACACACGAATTGTACAGTAAGTAGGTTGATGCTATTAATCTACCATTTAGGGAACAATCTGATGACAATCATTCCACCAACAACAGCTGCAATCAAAAACACCACAGCCCAAATATAGAACCACCACCCAATTGCCGTACTTTTCCTATATTCATTCATTCTATTACCCACGCGGCCCATGACAGTTGAAGACTTTTCCATACTTTTGACAGTTCCTTCTAGCACTTCCGAATCCTGTGCCAGCTTTTCCGAGAACGCCACGGCATCGGACTTTATCTGTTTAACCAGTGACAGAATATCAGCTGCCAGCGAGTTTTGTGCTTGTGATTGGATTGATAATTTGGTGTCAAACGATAGCGAATCTTTTGCCTTCGCATCTCCGGCTTTGGGACCTTGCGAACCAAGATTTAGCGATGGCGTACGCGAGTGTGTTTTTTGACGAAGTTTGATAAGTTGTTGCGCAGACCGTTCTACAAGTGACTGTTCTTCTGTGACCTTAAGTGCAAGGTTGGTGAGCTCGGGAGATGAACTGCCCGAGGCGTAAGTTTGTGTGCGAAGGGTGGTGAGATTGTAAGAAGCTTTGTTTAGCTCCGCTTTGCGGAGTAAGTGCATACTATTTGGGAGATCATCAAGAGTTGCTTCTAGGTTGTGTAAAAGTGTCTGATTCTGGACAGTTGTACTCATTGTTATTATTTTGTAATTGGTGATATATGCCCCAGATTTAGATGTATGAATTTTGAAGTTTTGTGCTGGGATGGTGATGGGTAAATGCCAGATCATGTCTCTAAATGTCAGTTGTTAATTAAGTTTTAAGTTCTAAAGAATACCAACGATTTTAGAAAATAGGCTGTTCCTGAAATTTATGAAAAATTGATTTCCCTTCATTATTACAATGATATCTCACGGAAAATCACATTGTCAGTGGATTCTTGAGTTCGTGTATCTTGGACCCTTTACTTTTGTTATTTATTGTTGGCGGCCTGCCACATTGTTCCATCTTGAATTAGTTTTATGGAAGAATTCATACATGCATTCACGGTTTTCTTGGAGAACCTTTTTTAAATCTCAATATATATAGATCAACTAGTGAAAGCTAACAAGTTATCTCTGGACCATTAGGTAAATTGTGCACTTTTTAAGCTTTTGAATAGAGCATAGCATCGGTTATTTCGATATAAGAATATATATGTTCTACCTATTATGTCAAATTGTATCTAAATGTCAGTAGATGTGTGGTTTAGTCCTACTATTGAGCTGAAGTGTTGCAACGACCTTACCATCCAGACCCAGTATTGTTGAACTTTAGTGATTGCATTTAAAATTATTGGTTAGCATAAATATTGGAACACTTTACGTATTTAGACAATAGACTAATACAAGTTCACGGACTGAAAATCTTTATGCGTATACTATATATCAACACTTCTTTAGCAATAGTAGTTATTGCACTTGCCCGTTGGATAATTAATAATTTCTTACTTGGTTAGGAGAAGAGGGCAACTCCATACAATAAAACTGTTTACTAGAATATATTTTAATTTACGATACTATACTTTTATATTCAGAATCGATACATTACTCAGTTTTATATAATATAAAATTATGTCGTTAATTTAATGTGAGTATCAAGCATTGTAGTCACATCTTTATTTTATATAACTAACTTAGTATATATTGAATACTTTCTTTTACCAAGCCGGTTGTTGTACCTCAATTATATTTGTTCTACTAGTATTATTGCCTTTTGGTACATCTAGCTCTGTGCTAAACGCGAAAATGTTATGTTTACATGCGACGATGAGGATATGAAACAGCTGCGAGGCTAACAACACAAGTTTAATAAAATTTCTATTAAAATCGGTGTGCTTCATTTGTAGCATTATAGCATTGTCAGCTGCTTATGATCTTTTTACAACATAGACCCACATTCATAACGTTTCAAATCATGTATTCTCAATTATCCAAGTTTGAAATTCTGAATTTCCAACAATGTGCAGACGTACAAAGATCTGATGCCTTCCTTAGAATTGTTCTGCATTTGTTAGTAAGTATGTTATCAGCTAGAAGATGCTACTCTTTACGAAACTTCTCACTTGGAAACTGAAAGGTCTAGTGGCATTTCTTCATGAAACACTCGGATTTTTGTTGCAAATCGGAAACACATTAATTTGGGTTGATATATGTTTATGGCTTTCAGCTCAAGGATAATATGCCTTTTTTGAAAACTGGTGTTGTTCGAGGCCTGCATTATTTTATGTTCTCAAAGACTGAGGTGTAGTCACCTTCCAAAATATGCTAAGCTTGTTGTCAAAACGAGACCGAAATTACATCATAATCGAGGTCAAAAATGTACAATTCCTAACCAATAAAAAATAAAAATTTCTATTCCTAAATTGTATAGTACAGTTAGTAGGAGATAATACTACAGTATAGATCTTGACAGCACTCCATTCATAGCCAGTATATCTATCCTTATGGGTAATTTTTTATTGATGTGGGTGTTATAAAAAGTTATGGAACTAGTATTTGGGATGGATACTAAGTTTGATTATGGTAGTATGAGCTAAGTAAAAGATTTTTGCAAGCCTAAATTTTTCTTTAATGGTTCGTAGATTCTTGCAAGCTTACATACCAAAGCGAGACCTATTTACTAGCTAATATCCCTACCTGAACCAATTACGTCTTTTCGTGATGCGACACCGTTCAAGACGAATAAACCACCTCACCAAATCACTATTTACAGTAGTAAATTTACATTTCTGATCACGTGCATATACACACAAATATCACCTTCGCATGTTCCTAGCAAAATTTCCACCAAGTCCGGATCGAACTAGGCCTGATTCAAGCCTTGAATAATATTTTTTTTATTGAATCAATCGACTGTTATTCAAGTTGGCCGCTTCTAACTTGTTTGATCATCTGAATCTACTGAAGATTTTGTACTTGATTTTATACTTTTGCAATGACATTTACGAAACGTTTGAACATAAAGGTTTCTGAGCCAGAAACCAAACAACTCGTGCGAATCATGACATACAACACACTCTCACAATCTCTTGTTCGTCGCACTATGTTTCCGCATTCTGGACCTATTCTCAAGTGGAACATGCGCTCAAAGATTTTGCAAGAAGAATTGAAGCATTACTCTCCGGACATTTTGTTTCTACAAGAAGTTGATTCTAATAAAAAAGGCTGGTGGGATGTAGTGCTCCGTGAGATGGGAATGACCTGGAGGTTCGTTGATGGAGGGAAAGTGCATGGTGTTGCGATCGCTTTCAAAAAAGAATGGAAAGTGGAAACGTGTGTAAGCGTGGATTTGAGTTGGGAAGACGCGACTGATGGGACTCCAACAGGGCCCGGAGTGGTTGGACTTAAAGCTGGAAAAAACTTGGGGTTGATTATCGTTGTAAATGGAATGGTGCTGGGAACAACCCATTTATATTGGCATCCAGAAGGATCGTTTGAAAGGGCCAGACAAATGGTGAAACTACTAAATTCTGTTTCAAAAGTGAGGATGAAATATCCCGGATATGTGACAATTCTTGGAGGAGACTTTAATTCAAGTCCCGAAGATATACCATATGCACTACTGACTGGGGCAGAACACACCTCCACGCATAAGCTCTATAAAATAGGGCTGAATCATATCCGCGAGAAAAAGCTGAAAGATGAGGAAAAAGGCGTCTTTGTTTTAACACCTGAATTCATAGACTCTCAAACCTCACGGCTGCAAACAGCATACACACAGGCTTTGGCTAGTTTGAAAGTGACCTCGTTATTTTCAAAGTATACTAGCTATGATGAAACGCACACTGCAAATAAAAATGTGCCGATTGATCACAAAGAACATCCGACAAGCTGGAACGGCGAGCCTGAATATAGTAACTGGACGATGAATTGGAAAGGGTTGCTTGATTACATATTTTATATCAGAGCTGAAGATGAAGAAGAAAGACTGAAGGTAGTGGGACTGCTGAGATGCCCAAATTCTAAAGAACTAGACCAAGGTGGAATTCCGAGGGTTGGTGCTTATCCCAGCGATCACATAGCAATGGGCTCAGATTGTGAAGTTTTGGGTTGTGGCTTCGATAATGAGGCCATATACAATACTTACATTTAGATGAGTTCCCCTGTTTTGTTTGGTTCTTAATGATTGGCTTTGGACTTTTCTGAGGTTACTTTTTTGCTTTGGACATTAATTTGATCGTCTCTAATGAATAGACATTCATTCATCTTAACTTATATCTAGACTCGTAACGTCTTTTTTCTTTCCATAATGGCACAGTATTTCAAGCTTAGTATGTTTTATGGCTCTGTCGATGAGAACCTAATTAGGCTTAAAATTTTGGATCTAACGGTATTGGGACAGGGAGGTGCATGATAGGCCAAGGACTGTGGACTTGGGACATGCTGACGAAAAACAAACACTGGCGTGTCAAAATATAAACTTAACCTAAATTCACAGATCTGTACCTGAACAGCCAAACCTTCAAGATATCCAAGATCGTGAATTTGAGTTCATGGGCGCCAAAATCATGGTACTTTTTATATCTTTTACTTTTTGGCTAATTGCAAAGGAACAGCAATGACGATTAATTAATGATTCAGGCCATATGTTCTACACGATGAGAGAAAAGCAGAAGAACAAACATACAGGAGAGACACT
Organism: Geotrichum australiense; assembly: GCA_030563945.1. Lineage (NCBI taxonomy): Eukaryota > Fungi > Ascomycota > Dipodascomycetes > Dipodascales > Dipodascaceae > Geotrichum > Geotrichum australiense. The sequence goes on along the minus strand of JAJMKR010000053.1, from coordinate 76,470 downwards.
GTGGGCAAATGAATATGCTAGATCTACACTAGGCTCAAAGCAGAAAGATCAGAGCCTATTACAGAAATTTTGTGTAAATAGAAAAATTATAGTCCATAAACGCCAACATTTGTAAACCTCCTGAAAATTTTCCAATTTCCTCAATTACAATTGCAAATTCTTCCCTTTTCTTTGGATCTTTAGACCTTAGAATATTCACTTCTGTCATTTTGCTCACCTCAGTCATTCTTTTCAAAAGTACAAAACCCCCCAAACCGTCTTGATATTGGTTTCAATACCAGCCTTCACCACTATTCTTAGCGATACATTCCTTTACCCCTGAGTTTTCTTCAGTAATTAAGTAAGAGGATACGAATAGTAATACATTCTTTTAAGATAGACATAAAACAACCAAGCATAACCATCGCGGTACAGAGATGAATTTTTTGACGCTTTTGCTTCACGGTACATTGATTTTCGCACTTCCATCGAACCACGTTCACCATCCACACAAACGCTCTTCTCAATGCCAGTTCCCATCCAACGCCGGACTTGTCGCTGTCACTCCCAATGAGCAAAACGCCGGATGGGCTATGTCTCCTGATCAACCATGTCTTCCCGGTCACTATTGTCCTTACGCGTGCCCTGCCGGTCAAGTATCTATGCAATGGGATCCTTCTGCTACCAGCTACACGTATCCTGCTTCTATGAACGGCGGTCTTTACTGTGATGAAGATGGAAATATCAAAAAACCATTCCCCAACCGTCCTTATTGTGTTGATGGTACCGGCGCAACTTCAGTTCACAACAAATGTGGTGGAGTTGTTTCATTCTGCCAAACCGTTCTTCCTGGTAACGAAGCTATGATTATCCCCACAGAAATTGGAGTGCAAGAGAAAATAACTATTGCGGTTCCAGATCCTTCGTACTGGGCTAGCACAGCAGCCCATTACTACATCAACCCACCGGGTGTTGGAACTGAAGGATGCATCTGGGGGTCTCAAGCCGAAGCTATTGGTAACTGGTCTCCGTTTGTTGCGGGTGCCAATACAGATTCAAGCGGAAACACATACGTTAAGTTAGGCTGGAACCCTATCTTTATTGACTATAAGGGAAACTTTAAAAAGCCGGAGTATGGAATTAGACTGAAATGTGAAGGAAGCTGTGTTGGCTTGCCATGTGAGATTGACCCAAGCAAGGGAGATGTTCCCAACTCAGACCAAGGATTCTGTGTGGGAACCGCTCAAGCAGGTTCAAAAATCACTATCGAGGTATTCGAAGTAGGCGACAGTAGTGACAGTGATGATGGAAATCAAAGCTCTTCTAGTGGGGTCACATCTAATGCGAATAGTGAATCAACGTCAAGTTCAAGCACTGAAAATGAGTCTACTTCTAGCTCACAGGCTGAATCTAGCTCTAATCCCGAACCTAGTCCTACCCCAACCACAACCTCAATCGCCACTACCAGCGCAAGTCCGATTTCAACCACTACTTCGACTACATCTACTAGTACTACGCCTACAACAACTAGCACCAGCACTACACCAACACCAACAAGCTCTAGTCAAATTCCAACAACAACATCGACCTCTAGTTTAGCACCAACGACTTCTTCAGTAACCAGCTCTTCAATATTTAGCTCCAGTTCAATTGAAAGCTCTTCCAGTTCAAGTGTGATCACTAGTTCTAGCGTTGTTCCAACAACCAGCTCTATCTTCAGCTCTAGCTCTAGTCCAAGCTCAACAGTTCATTCTAGCTCAAGATTCAGCTCTATTGCGAAAACCTCGTCGTTGTCTCACAACTCGTCGCAGACTACCTCTTCAAAATTTTCATCCGCAAAACCCACTGCAACTACCCACAGTGTCCATACAACGTCGCTTGATATATCTTTGACACAAGCGAACTTTAAAGAAAAACAGGGCGATCTCCAAACTTTTGAAGTCCGTTCAGTTTCCACTCTTCTGACTGGATCTCGAGAAGCGCTGTATAACATGGCGGAGTCTGTTACAATATCGAGCTCTAGCGAAGGTGGTGCAAGTATAATTACTCCTGGAGGAATCATTGGGTTTGTTTTTGCGTTTATGATGGCATTTTAAAAGAAACATAGACGTTTAATATGTTTATCATGTCTTTGGTGTTTTGTTTTCTTACAGTTTTGGTATGAATATCTTTTTATTGTTATGTTTTATATTTGGATGGTTTCTTTTTCTTTCTTTCTTCTCACTGTCTTTTATTTTTGCTTCTTTATTCTTTCTTTCGTTATTTTGTTTCGTTTCTTGTTCTCAGTGAAATTGTTAATTTATAATTGATATATAAACTCGTTTTGCTCTTTTTTATTTTCCTTTCTTTTCTTTCTTTTTCAGTTCTAGAATCTCTTTCTGTTAATATATACATTCGCTCATTTAATTTAATTTTTTCTATAATACTACGTTCTTATAATTTTATATATACACTCCTTTGATTTTCATGTAATTTTTAATTCATTTCTTTTGATCAGTTATTTTTTTAAAAAAACAGGCCCTTAACTTTGGCAAGTTGCCTACAGGCATTTCCAGATTGCATTTCTATCATTGGAACTGGTAGTTGTTTAGTTCATCTAAAGTAATTTACTGGCTGGCTCAAATATCAGGATACTAAAATTGACATTTGGAAGCCGTAGCATACGGGAACCTAACTTGAGTTTTTTCGGTACGACGAACAAAAAAACTACCATGGAAACCGTTCAGAAACTTGTCCTCTTTACAAAGTTTGGCAGTTTTAGTTGCATACAGTTAAGAGCACAGCTATATTGGTGCGAGAAGTACCATGAAGCCAAACTGTTTCAAGTAGCTTTAACCTATCTAAACCGTCAAGGCCTTTTCTTAAAGTTCAAAATATTCGTCTTAACTGATCAATCATTAAAAAACCACTCTCCTTGAATAAAGAACTGGTATTAGTGTTTGATACTATTCAAGCTTTTTCTAGAAACATTCATTTAAAGGACGCGAAAAACAAATAACAATAATCATAAAATCATATGCTTGAAAACTTGACCAAAAGTTCACAGAATTTATACGAGTGGGCTTTGGATTATGAACTACTTTTGCAGCTTTTTATAGCTTTTTATTGTGTTTTTATGGAAAAAAAAGAGTCCATGAGGGTACTTTATTACCTTATGCTGATTTATAGATTAGAAAAGAGCAAGAGCTCTCCACCTTATGATAACTTGATATCATTTTATGACACCTCAAATCAGAAATCAAAAAGATCTAGTATAAGCTTGGAATATAACTTTGGAGCATGTAACTATGGGATGCACACGAGTTGCAACAAGTCTGAATTATTAGAAGTCTAACAAAAACAATAACAGAGCCAGAATTGTTTTCTGGAAGCTTTGGTACCCAGTTAATACTAAAAATGAGGTAAAGGAATGTATCGTTAAGAATAGTGGTGGAGTCTGGTATTGAGACCAATATCTTTATTCAGCGTCGATCAAAATCATAAGTTTTCTAAAACTCCAGGTATATCTATACAAATATTGTGACCCTTGTTCTTATTCAAACAAACTAGAATTTGTGAGAGCCGTTTAGTGCTTAGCAATTTTCAAACGTCTTTTCTTGCCATGAAGTTATTATAAACACTTGGGGATTTTTTCGGCGCCAAAATTTCAATTGTAAACACCCTGTCATATGTTTTAGAGAGCGGCAACCGCAATATGTTTTGGGATTAAATAGAAATTGAAAAGAATATTTATATCTTGGATGCCTGCCTGTATATGGTAGGTTTATGTTGAATCTATTACAAGAAGAGTGACACCGAGTCAAGAAATTTGTTAATATGGAACCAATCAAGTTAACTAATAAAGTAAAATCTGGAATAATACACGCATAGAGGGCGACCAGAAGTGTAACTTCAGTAGCTTTTATTAGTACAGAATTATAGCAAAATCAGGTAAAACCTGGAGACTGTCAAAACATAACATGATATATATAGCTTGACATCTGAGTCCTAGGTGCAAAGTAGCAGATATGCTCTGATCGCTAATTTTTATGCGATCAAATACTTCCAGTAGGTTGTGAATTGGTATATCTTTGATACTACTGGCTGTTAACATAGATCTATACATATAGCTATCGCGCCAGTTTTGTGTATTCATGTATATAATATATATTATAGTATTGTATACTCTCCTTTTGCTTGTTTCTAGGATTTCATGCTAAACTTGACTTTAGAAACTTTATATCTTCAGAATTGGTCGTCAAATCTTCCAGGAAGTTACAAGTGCATTGGGAACCCAAGAGCAAGATTGTGCTAGTCATTCCTGTCGTCTATAGCATTATGCCGCTGTGACTTTTATATATAATGTATCTTATTATGAAACTTCTAGATATATTGAAGTATGAGGTGTGATTCTCTAGCAAATACTTATAAAATATTATCGATACGGTCAAAGAATACAACCTGTATGTATTCTATTTAGTTTTTGGAAGGTGAAGTTTGCAGTAAAATAATACGAACTACGATCAAATTCTGAATTTTCAGATATTCTAGCAGATTATCAACTTAAAGCTATATCAAAAGTACCCTAACAGCACAAGACTGCAGTACCACGTTTTATAACTAAACATTCAAATATGGGATCACTTTCTTCAAATATATTCTCATACTTGAGGCCAAGTACTGTAATTTGCCCTTTTGGAATCAGTTAGTTGTCCTGTGCATTGCATAAATGGCGGATGCCTAGGAGTTGCTTTAAATTCATACGCCTTCTATGAATACAAAGGTTATGGACTGTTGGTGCCCGAAGACACCAGTCCAACTGACCAAAACCCACAATCCAACAATTTTCTGGGAACGCTTGAGACTGACTCGATTACCAAACACTTCTCAACTATATTCGACATGAAGTAAATGGGTTGTCATTGATTTTGAATCATTCAAGTGCTGTTAACTATTGTACAGTGTGTTAACAGGTTGTCTCCTTATTCTCATCAATCACTAGTATAAATTCCAGTAAGCACCAGTCAAAAAAAAGTGTACAGAATTGAATTTAATAGTGGATTCAAATCTCAAATCAATGAAATCATACTTTTATGGATCTGCATCGAAGTTAATGATGAGCTGAGCATCGAGTGCTTTACTCCATCTTACACGCACATCAAACGGTTCTCTCCCTCAGGGCCAGATATGGAAATACCAAACGTCATGCATTCTAAGCTACGGTAAGATGGAACCCCGTGTTAGAAGTTTTTGGCACTTAATTATAAATCTACTTTGAATGCCTATTTCCGTTTTAGCAATTTTAGGTTCTCTTGATCTTAAAGTTATTTGTCACGAGGTCATGGAGACCCTGGATCCCTTTGGGCAAAAGAGATACGAGTTGATAAGTTAAAAGATTAGGTCATTAACTAAATTTACATGGAAACTCGTTCAATTCGTTACGTTTCTCAATTTCCCAACAAAATGACCTTTTCTTGCGTTTGTTTGTTAGTTGATGTTTCAATTTACGACTATATTGATTGCACTTAGTTAAGTTAACCTTCCGTTTAGTTTTCCATCTAATAGATGAATGAATGCTTTTTCTTTCTATGTGCGGTTTGAAGTTGTTTCTTCCCCGGCGTTAACCTTAATATAACAAACACCCAAAAATCAAAATAAGGTACGAAATGTTACTACCCCTCGAACATACTGTATTTGTATCTATTCATAAGAGAAACCCGTTTATTAAATTTTACACTTGAGTTCAAGTGATCTTTTTGACCTTTTGTTCATATAATTATTCTTGTATGCTATAATATCATATATTACTAGCAGTAAACTGCTAGTAAAGCCACCTACGGCGGCGGGTGGGGGGCCAACAGTGGCGAGCCATTCGGCAAAATCGGATCACGTGTGTGTGTTTTTTCTTAGCGCAGTATATAGATGGAAAAAAAACAGACTTTATCATGTGACTTTTGGAAAAAATTCATGTGACTTTTGAACCAAATAAAGTTTTCTGGTTTCCCTTATGTTTTTTTTCCTTAGCGTATTATATATAGAGAGATATGAGTTATATGTATTATTAAAATATCAGAAAGAGTCCATCAAGTAAATAAAAATATCAAAAAAGAAAAAAAAAAGTTGATTGTAATAAAGGTTTGCGTGAATGTTGAGAATAGCAAAATAGGTATTGAGAAATAGAAACTAATCGCAAATAAATAAACCGGTACTAGTGAATAGCTAGAATAATGTGTTGTAGGATAGAAAACAAAGAGAAACTCAGTTTGGTTCAGAGTCAGAGATAATGGTTCTCATAATATAAATATATGCCAATTGCCAAAGACAAACTGTAGTGAACCCCGGAATGACCTCAGCTCATCAGAGCATCAGTACTATCAGAAGAAACACTATTTGAATTAGAATGTGCACATCATAGCCCCAAAGTATCAGTTGAAACAACAAATACAATGGTGATCGCTTCGCAAAGACAACCATTGGAATGTAAAAGGACATAATCAAGGCACTGATATAAACAGCGGGACCAGCGGACACACGGTTGCTGCGATGCTGCGCAGAGCGGACGGATCTAGATCTAGGTCTAGGTATAGAAATTGATCTTGGCCCAGGTAAAAACGTAAGTGGACCAACAGACTCAGGTAAAGTGAGGTAGGTAGATCTTAGTCTGCTCAAGTGCCCTTGAACGCGTGAAAGTGTCTGAGGTTCATTCGGATAGTGCGGATGAGCAACCTCAAGACTCGAAGGGGCATGAAATAAAGCAGGCACGTTGTAATTAGCAGATCTTTGAGGGCTCAAAGACATTTGGTGGGTAAGAGGAGTATTAGGCTCATTCCGCCCATATGTAGGACGCTGAAATGTTGGCTTAAATGAGATGAGCCTTTTTGCCCTTTTGGGAATGGAGAGAGTTCGTTCAGGGTTCCGGTCGGGGACTAGCTGAGGAACAGAAGTGGGCAGAGTTCCGCTATATTCCGGACGAGTGTACGCCAAAGAATCATTACTCTTGTGTCCAGAGCTAGAGTGCATGCTTGGCAAGAGAGAAGTACAGGCGTCGAAGAGCGTAGAGTCTATAGATTTCTTAACTTGATGAGCAGTGAGGTCCATGGAGACGGCGTCGGAAACTGAAGAGCTGAGTTCGACATTATCCATGTTTCCCATAACTTCACCGTTAAGGTAGTGGCTGGAAGCGTCCATGTAGAGTCGTTTGTTGATTTCGTGGATACCCATGCTAATGAAATTGATACTGTTGTAGCAGTGGTATTAAATGTAGGAAAGGCGGTTGATTGATTGAAAGCTTGATTGATTTAACTAATCGGATATGGATGTTTGTTTATCGTTGAGTTTAACATTGTGAAAACCATCGGCCAGACTACGAACCAATTCTCTAAAAACAAGAGCAGGAAAAAGGAAGGGGTCAAAAGAAAGGAGAAAACAGGTTCTTTATATTCTCGTTGAGGACATAGTTTGTTAGTCCAGACCAACAAAAGTAGCTGTGCCATAGTTGCTCGATTAAGAAAAAGAAACGAACATCAAACGACAGATTTACGATGGTACCAGCTATAGTTGGGAAGTTCAACAAAAGCCGAATTGTTGTTGGATAGCGTTAATTGAATGGGGGGAGTTTGACTGATGCAAGTTGTTGTTTTAACAAATCGAGATGAATTGAAAATGGATTATAGTTTAGACTTATACCCATTTGATCTAAAGTAAACATATTTTAATTGTCTCTCTGTGATTATGACTTGATTGCTCGCGGATATTATTCTCAAAAAGGTATAGATATATCGACTTAGTTCTCAAATTATAGTAAGGGTATAAATATAAAAGAACCCAAAATACTCGCAGTCTAGAGCCGTGTAAGCTTCAATTAGAAACCAAAAGCAATTTGTGAATGGAGTCTACTATTACATTAGCTTGTTTTGGAGTTTGTGTTTGCGGTGACGCGTGAGAACTCATTGATACTCCAATCTATCGAAAGAAGTTGGCCAATTGGGCGACTTAATAGTCAAAGTACGCAATCAGGCTTGAGTACAAGCAATTTACTAGTACCACTAAAAGAGCCCGCGATTATGTTCCTGTATTGTTTTAGTACTTTGCATTGAGACCGCAATGTACGGAAGAGACTGAAGTCCAACAAACATGTTATAGATAAATAGAAAACTCAGTAGATATACGGATATGCGATGTTTACCGAGTTTTTCGGGAAAAGCAGAAAACGAAAAGAATGACGGCATTCAAAAAAATAAGGACCGAAGGTTGCGTTCACACAAAGAAACCCTTCTTCCTGCTAATTTTTTTTTTTTTTTTTTTTTTTTTTTCCTTTAGTTTGATGCCAAAACTCTCCAAAAAGCATCAAACGGCTGAACCTTCGTTGTACAGATCGGTTATGTTGCTAACAAAAGTAAAATCACATGGATTTGCTTGCTATCGAGTCATCGGCAATGAGGATCATTTAAGTCTTAGGCAGGCAGCTAGATGTGAGAATGCTTTGGAGCGTGGATAACGAAATATACTGTGCATTTCAACGTTTTTTCTGCGGAGGTTTCTTGTTGATCATGTAAGTTAATAAGCTACTTCAACTTGATTTGTGTTTGAATGAGTGACGTTGTTTTCAGATGTTTTCGAATGTATCAAATTCGTGAATTTGGCTCTTGTTTTCGCAGCTGGGCTTGAGGATGAGAACTACAAAAGATGCACGGAATGAAAGAGCTAACCAGTCTAATCATACAAGTTATATCCCGCTCGTTACATTTCCTATCATTTTTAAGTTTGGAATAAACGCGAGCTGCTTTCATGTAGAAAAAGTATGATAATCTATAATATTATACATTTTTATCTCTACCACAGAACTTCAAATTATTTGTGGCATTTCTTCTTGACTGGTTAGAAGTTTCCAAGTTGTTGGGCTGCCTGAATCTGATTTTAGTTCAAGATCGAGGCATATGGGCAGCAGACCTTGTCTACCAATACAAATGGACACAAATTCTCCGAGTCTAAAAATCAATTTTGACTGCTTTCCGTCTGCATACCGACGGAAGTGCAATCGATCAAGAGATCAGTGTATCCACAAATGTTCTTGATCAATGCACACTCAGATTTCGAAGCTATTCACAATCAAAGCATCTTGATTTTAGCCAGCTCTTCATTCAGATAGAGAATATTTAACGTTACATTTGGACACGGATCTTAGCTAAAGATTTGGTCAATTGACCGATTATTTGTGCTTCGAATTCGGGTATTGTAATACCAATACCATGCATGAGGTAGCCTCAATCTCATCGCAGAGTTAGTAAATTTGATAGTATTGGTTCTAATGTATCATTGCCTTCCTTGCGATTTGTCAATTGAGTTGAAGAACACCTGTTGGATTTTACTCCGAAAGTCGCACCAATTGATACCGAAGTGACCCTATGTGTTCTGACCATTATTAAAGCATCTTTTATTTTACGAGGATCTACATGAATGCTCATGGGCCGATGGGGACTGAACAAACAATTGCATCATATCTCAATCTACCACACAAATCATCCACATCAATTGACTCAGATACCAACGAGCTCTCTCACAAAACAGTGTCATTTGATGCCTCTTCTTGATGCTAAAACAATTGAATCAAATCCAATAACCAATTCACAAAAAGAGCAAAACTAAACGATAAAAATGAATGAATGATCATGATGCACAAAAAGGTAGTAAGATAGGATTTACCAAAAACTCAAAAGAGAAAGAAAATAAAAGTTTGCAGGTCCACCACGACTTGAGGTTTTGATGATGCACAAATTGGCTCTTTCTTTGTGTCCCACGTTATGTTTACGTCAACAAAGTTTAGAAAGAAGGTTCAATTTACACTTCCTCTAGAACTAAGCTATCTATGCTCTCAAAGTAGCTTTATCATAGTTTCCCACCCTGATGAAACTATTTTTCCCTCTTTATTCCTTACAATTGAGCTCACAACGCATCGTTTTGCTCCAAAGCTTGTAGGTGCCTGTCATGATACTTCATGGAACTGCTCAATATATCATAAGCACTAAATTCTTAACGCATCTAACTTCAAATGCGTAGGAATCCTCAAGTCTAACTAGGATGTGTGCGTCAATATATTCTTCTGGTGGCCAATGAAACAAAAGAAATAACAAAGAGAGAAAGAAATGAAACTCGTTAAAGGTGGTCTGTGCGGTAATTTTGTCGCTTGTATGATCAAGAGCGCGTGAAACAAAAATTACAATCGGTAGCAACTCCGTGCGTATGTCCTCCTTGACAAAACGAAAATAATGGATTGTGTACTACGCAGATGCTTAGGTTTCAGTGACGTTGTAGTCACTCAAGAGAATGGAACAAACCATCATTATGTATAGAAACTTTAACTCTTAAAGTTCAATCGTCAACTGATCCTGAACAAATCAATCTTTATCTCAATTGACACTTGAGTAGTAGAGAAATATATTGGCTGACTCGACCTATGTTTACGAAAGTCTGGAGCAATCAAAACAAAGAATAAAGTCCTATAATTAAAATTTGTACACCAAAAAAAAAAGGTTCGTTTTGTGTCCAAGTATTGACGTAATAACCGTTAGGCTGTAGGTACCACCGCACGTCCGGGACCAAACGGGTAAGGCTGATATGAAGATCCTGTGGGATGTTGTTGCACGTCATGGTATTAGTACACGTTCTTTGATGAGATCATAATGTTATAGATTGTTCGAATTGATTTTCATCAGTGCTGTATATTAGAGCCCAATATGTATAGCTAGCTGCATTGGGCATCAAAAGTTACGTTGCTATGGGGGTGTAGACACGATTAAAAACACTATACTACCTATAGAAAATACTGCTCAAGCATAATCGAGAGGTTAGAAACAAATCATGTTCCGGTTCTTTCTTTTCATGCCAAAATATCTCCTCTCGTCCTTAAGCATAGGTCTCATGTAATTCACTTCAATCAAGCAAATATATCGTAAGCTTTATATGATTGATTGACAGTTTACTAACTTTAGCTACGAGAGAAGCTATCAACTTTTGCTACACAAAATGCGGCCTTGACCTAGCTTTTTCTAAGGCATGAAAGGGCAACCACAAATTCACACGCTATTTATTCATTTGTTTGCTACGAAACAAATATAGAATATTTTGCGCAAGCATGCAAAACAAGGAACGTTGGCCTTGTTTTTCAACACAATATAGGTCCATGATGTATACTTTCGGTGCTAAGCATTCAAACACTCCAGAACTTACTTGCGATAATATTAAGTTTTTCTACACTAAACACATAGCAAGGAATTCTCATATTCCCAAATGTAGATATTAAACGTGAAACAATGATGTCCAACACAGAATTGTAATACAACCCCTAGATTAAACAAATTGCTGCGTTGTGTATATGATATACTTGAACTGACCCGGCTTTTCTACTGCTTTACGGAGAGAAGAAAGATCATGTTCAGCCACTATGAAAAGTGATTATCATTAGTCTCAAAATAGAATACCAAAACTCCTGCCGAAGTGACATCGCCAACCATAAATGTCAAAATCATACTCTGAGTACTTTTACCACTAGAGCTTCTCGTTCCTTAGGTATGGACACACACAAGCACCCTAAGTGGTGTCATAGCGCTCTATCCGCTGTCAAAAATGTATGATGGATAACAGCATAAGTACTAGAAAATACTACGTTTCTTAACAAAAAAGTAGTACTGTAGGTAATTGGCAAGCAGCGCCCAAATCTACGAATAACCGATCCTGAATGTACTGAAGCACTACCCGGCACCAACTAATTTCGATTCCCTTTCGTGTCGTGTCGTCATCCAAATAACTTGTCAAGATGAAAGCTCGTTTCATGCAGTACCATGTGAGTAAACTCAATGTGCACTATGATATCAATCTTTCTTATTATTGAAAATTTTTTTACAAGAAATAGAGTGAGACGCTAAAAGTTGCGAAACTTGGTAAAAATGACGTTTTGCGTGTAGAGCTACTTCAAGATGCATACGGGAAGTAAACGAAACGTACGCGTGCATGGTAAAGAAAAGAAGCAGAAACGAGAAGCATGCTGTGCACTGTTGCGTATAGAGTCTTTTTGGAGGTGTATACTTTACAGTACCTTGAAGTGTTGTAAATGGTGATAAATCATTATAACCTGTGAAGGCTACAGATAACAAGTGGCTGGAGTGTTACTCAAAAATCTATATAGAAAACAATGATAATTAATGAAGTGCTTCGGGATGCGTACTGTGTGAGGCAGTTAATGAGGTCAAATGAGCCCCGTGTTTGTAATTTTGTTGATGTAACGCTGTTAAAATTCTTTTCACTTTTAGCTGTAATGCTCTCACCTGTCTCAATGTCTACAATACGTTTTTTAGGGTTCCATGTAGCTATGTATAGCTGTGTAAGTGTTTTGAATACTTGTTCATGAGTACTGAATTAGTTAAATTGTCAACAGGAGTATACCAATAATCCATAACGTACGATTACCTTCTTTGCAAAGTCATTAGTTCCCATGGGTTGGAAGAAGGGTCTAGAAAACAGCTTTACTGGAAGATAGATTTGGGATACAGAACGCAATGAAAACATACTGAAGCCTGCAGAGGTAAATAATATAGGGGCAGAACTATGAGCGAGCAGAAGATATACAACACCCCAGTAGCGGCATCGAAACTAATTAAGCAAATTCAGATGAGGTCGGAGGGGGCCATGTAATTAGAAAATCTGAAGAATACTGTCAGTGACTACCTCAGCCGAACTGTACGATTGAGAGCTGATATATATATAAATATATAAATAATTGTATCTTTTCGCACTTGTATCGTAAATTTGGTAGGAAAGAAACCGGGATTCCGATAGTCCATACTAGCTACAAATTTTTTGATGGTAAAATGATGAATTAGCATAATTTTCGCTGCCTCTGAATATGTATTTATTTTATGATTTTTTGTTTTCTTTCCAAGAATACTCGATGTGGGCACTTTGATCTTTCATAAATTTTTTTAGAGTAAGAACAAATTTGAATGTGTAAATAAAGTTTTTGGTCCTCATACTCGGAAAAAGCATGCATTTCAAAATAGTCACAAAAGCTTTGTACAGTAGCTGTACTATAGATTTTACAACAAGTTTTTGGGCCCGGAATTTTGATACATGAGGATGTGATATTAATAAAGACTTTGGCAAAGATATTCTGATATATTTAGCACAATGTGTACAGTGGTATATCAGTTTTATATTAAGAAAAATTCAATTTTACGTACAAGAGTACTAGTAAAAAGTTAGATTAAAGAAAACACTTATATTAACAATAAAAACAACTAAAAATATCAACTGGAAAAATATGGAATAAACAGATATCGAGATTAAATCAATCGGAGAGTCCACAATATGATACCTGAATATATCAGATAACAGATAAAAGAAGACTAATATATACTAGATAACAAGGTTGTAAGATAATAGTTAATGATTAGTATAGATTTTCTTTCAGTTCATGACTGAAAATGGGCATTAATCTAGACTCAATTGTAAGCTGCTTGCATGTATCTTCCAATTTGTGTATATATTATAATAACCTTTAGAGAACTAGGCGTTCAGGAACACTCAGGATCACCACTAGACCCATCAGCATTATTATTATAACAACCAAAAGGAGTATCACCAATTGCCAGGGAGACCAATGAATATTCTCTCCCATAGTAATACCTTCATCATACGCAGCAGGCGGAAGATGCAATAAATACTGAGACCCTTCATATTCTGGATAAATGTTATAGTTTGACTCACTCGAATCATAATCGTAAGCTTCAAATCTGGAAGAACAGTCTGAAGTATCAAACTCTAGCTCTGGGAGGGGGTGTATTGGGTACGCATCTGCTTGCTGAATATGGGGCCTAGAGTAACATAAGCTGCTATTGGAAGAGTAGTAAGGCATTGATTGTGATGAGAGTCCTGAGGAACCATATTGGAGCTTATTGTCAATATCCAGACCGACTGAAGTGGAATTTGGCATAACTATTGAATCCATATTACCAACATCTTCTCCATCAATAAAACCGCAATCAATGTGTGCATAGATTAGATTTTTATAGCAATGGATGCGATCTTTGTACTTATAAACAGTCATCTTATAAAGCCGTAGTAATGTCAAATAGAACTAGCTAGGATGTTGAAAGTTATCGAAAAAAAACATAAAAGTAGAAATTGTAAAATCAACTCTTGGATAATTGACTGTGTTTTATACTTTTTAGAATGCATCATGGGAAAAAATAAAGACCCCAGATGTAATATTAATCAAGAATGAAATCATATAGAGAAGAGTTATATTTCAAAAAAGTGGTAAAGATGAAATAATCTATATCCACTTTGTCCAAAGGTTTTGATATTAGTTATTCAATCTAAAATAGAAATCAGAAAAAGAGAAATATAAAAAGTAATTCATAGGCAACAGGGACAAAAGTACGCTACTACAGACTAATTTAGGTTAAGTAAACACTTGAAGTAAAGAGCCCTGTATAACTTGTCAGTGGATACAGCGAAATTTTGGCAAGTGATGTGCTCTTTGAAATGTTCTCTAGATAAACACTACAATTTCGAGTATTACAGTTACAAAAGATCCATTCGTTCATAATCAGTTTATTGTCCTATGTCAAATAACTTACAAAAGATACATATTAGAATGAGATGATCGTTAGAAAACGGAAGTCAATCTTGAAAATTGATAATACATGCTTTAAAAGATTGTGTTATTTCATTTTATCATACTCTCCAACTTTTTCAGCTATTTTGTGGCAACATCCAAAAAATCGCTGGACAGGTGTTATATATGTAGATAATACAGATCGTAAGATTTGAGCCCATAAGTCTGGTAACAACTTCATGTAGCTTATTCATGTCTCCAAACTCTCATCTTCGGTTTCTTACGGGGTTGCCGAGCTGCTTTTTCTCAAAAATAATACCAAGTGTACTTACACTCTAAGTCTGCTCCTATTGAACTACCGTGGTTATTTCTGTTATATATCGCAATTAGCCATCTATTAGCATGACAGCAACTTTTGACGTAGTTAAAGTGTTGTGATTTTTTGTGAACAGCAATAGACCTAGCATATAGCAAGTTCGATTCGACTCTCCAAAGACCTCGCCATTTACAAGATTTCAAATAACAGAACTTGATTCAATCGACATCAGTCTAGCCTTTGTAAATTTCCTGAGCGCTTGAAGTGGCCAAAATATTAAGATCAAGTGAATAATATGAGCCTCAATCATTCTCGTTCAATCAGTATGAAAGAACCAAGTGCCACATTTGGTTGAATTTAGATTGACCTCATTTTGTTAATTGGACCGTTACTAAAATCAAAAACCAGGGAGAATGTGGTTTCTGAGATGTCATGTCGAAGGTAATCCTTCAAAAAAATTTTGACAGGTGAAAATATTTTACTATTCTCTGGAATTTTTGCTGCTTTAAATACTTTAAAAACTGTAGGCCGTTTTAGTATCCAAACTCTCATATTTATATGGGCGGATGATATATAAATGGTTTGAACATGTTTCGTTAATTCAAAGTAGCATATGAAATTGCACTTCTGGAGAAGCCTACCCGATTGTAGTTTATCAACAATAGTGATAAATTGTAAGCATTTTCTGCAATTTGTCCTGCCTATTTTATTTTTCCGTTCCTTCAACCACAAAAAAAGTTTAGGCGCACAACTACTGTAGCCTTTCGGCTTACCGTCCCTTCAAGTCAAAAATATTACCAACCCTCAAAGCAAAAATCAAAATAACTCAAAAGTCAACCTCATTTGACTTTCGAAATATGTCTTGTAGATATTGAAGGTAGTTTTGTGGTTGTTGATTTTTATTTTACTAATGAAGACAAAAGAATATTAAATTATGCGAAGTGAAATGCCATGTGTGCTAGTTAGAATTTAAGTTCTTTTACAAGATGTGTTCAGCACTGTAGTTCAGTGATCAAGAGAAATTCCAACTGAAATTGAAAGTTCCAACCCTTTTTATTGTTCATCGCGAAGAGAAGATATGTAGTATTCACTTTACTAAATAGCTATTCCATTGTTTGAACTCCAGGTATTTTGTCTTTTCCAAAAGATATCTGACTTTAAACCCAGCTGATGAAATTTTATAAGAGAAGCCTTACGTACAGTACAGTACTGCGTTGATCTACTCTCGACGAGGTTTGTTTTCTTACGGCTTTTGAGATTTTCATCCTGTTATTCTCAGCTAGTGAAACCGGCTCCCCAAATACAGGATTACCTATAAGACCTTCACAAAATTTTCTTTAGCATGCCGTTCCGTAAATTTAGTCTGATATTGGGATACTAAAAGTTACAATCTTGAGCTAGCAAAATTTTCGTCCATCAAGTACAACCTCAAATCAACATTTAACCGTTTAGTTTCAGGCTTTAGTACCATGTTAATGAGGATCTTTAATACTCTAAATAATTACATGTAACGTCATCTTCAGTCAAAAATGACATCACAACGTCGTGTCGTAAAATCAAAGGCAACTTCAGCCATATTGATACATACTTCTATACTCAATAGAGAGTAAACAGTACATGGGAGATGTTTGGCGGCCATTGAGAAACGCATAACGCGCCAACTACTCGGATCTCGATCTGTATAGTCCAATATCTTAAGGGGTATCGTGGTTTACATCAGATACCATAGCACAAAATTAGAAAGGGGGTTAGCACCATCAGTTGGTGCCTATGGCGAGACTCCTTTAGATTATACATCTCTAAACCCCATCAATATGTAAGAGTTCATATATAAAATCTAGACTGACCTTTTTACATGCATATTTTCAAGTGTGAAAAAATCAGGAAATTTGTAGTTCTGCAAGTAAAAACAATGTTGCTTCAGATCAAAGTGGATATTGCAAAGAAAGCTTACATACACGAAATACTCAAAAAAATAGTTTTATCTGGTCAATGAAGCCTGACGAACTAGACTATTTCTGCTTTGATAAAAGCTAATGAGCCTGTGTTGTACTCTAAAATGGTTACTTCAATAAACTAATAGAACTTGTGAACTCGCTTCTCGAGTCTCGGGTCAAGATAGAATAATGGACTAGAACAGAAATTTACAATCCATACTCAAAAGTTATTAAATGAAGGTTTTCTAAGATTTCAAGTTTCCAGAAGATGCTATTGAGCCAGAACATTTGCTACAGAGCTATGGTATAAAATCTTTTTTACTGTTTGTTTAAAGTTCATGGTATTTAGAAATTGAAGATGGATCTGTACTAGAATGATAATTATAGCTCATAAGCATCTGCAATTATTCTATTAATTATTGAATAAAGTGCGTATTAGCAACTGTTGCACACTGTACCAGCACTTGTTATCAGATTAAAAGAAGTCAAAAGAACCTAAAACTATAGACACAAGATGATATCAATGAGCCAAATTGCTATAGCTACGAAACAAATTTCGATCAGCAAAAGTCGAGAGTTTGCTCTTATTACTAAAAGGCTACAGCTAGCTATTAGTATCGTAGTAGACTGAAAGCATTGATATAATTTTCTGGCCAATTTTTCCTATTAAGTCTTTGCAATATACAGATATGTAAAATTATATGGAGAACCCTTGAATTGAGGACATACTTGTAACTAGTCTTGACGTTTTCTGTCGCTTCTGAATCACAGTTTTCCATTAGTGTATCGTGTTCTTTGCGTATCTTATGTCCATTTGTTATACTTCACTATTCGATTTTCAATGTACTGCTGATAGAAAACTGCCAGTTAGTATGACCAAGCTAATTCACTGAATTACACTATCATAAAGCTACATTTATGATAAACAAAAAGAAGTTTATCCATGCATCATTAAGAGTAAATGAATTGGATTTCCATTATTTAGGTGTTCTGATACTCTGATACATCATTTTGAGCTCTACTACATTGCAATTCAAAAGGGGATTAACTAAAGTATGAATCAACTGAGCAATCATGGAGAGATGGTCGTTGATCTTACAGATGAGTTGGTTTTAGAGAACGCCAAATAACTTGATAACCTAATGTTGAGAGAGCCTGCTTTTCATATAGACAAGCGAAGAAATTACTGCAATACCCTCTTACTGCCATAGTAATGTAAGCTTCGATTACCATCGCAATACCAGCTCTATCAATCTAATTGGAAACACAAAAAGCATAGTTGCAAAAGTAACCAAACACAACTAGCAAACCATTCTTGTGATTAAACGGTATTGATATCTATCTTCAGACAGTCACCAACACAAATACCACGAACAGTCTTATGAGGGTCAAAGAAGGGAAATACATGAAGTCAATAAGCCAATATTAACTAACGGTATCTTATTTCTTAAATCGAATTATCAAAATCATGTTTCACTTTGAGTTCTTCAGTATCAGTGGATTGCTCTTACAGCTCATCCTATGCAAAATAACAATTTCTAATCTTCTGCCTGTAATGTGACGCACTATTTAATTCAGGTTAGGTCACATTTGAATTCCACGAAAAAACTTGCAATACTATGAGTTGCGTCCCAAAAAAGTTTACTGTTAAAGTAGGGCAGTTGTTTTTCAGTGCCAGGGGGGCCTTTTTACGTCTCATTTGCTAGAAAGAACATTATTGCACAAAGTTTCATTCTACCACCATAACCATTTATATAAGTCTACACTCTAATCACGAACAATTTTTGTAAATCTATCAATCTCAGCCAGTCTGAACCCTCACCATGAACGAAATTGCTTATTCATCTGACACGGCGTCCGGACTTCTTGAAGAACTCGGAAAAGAACTAGGAAAAGAACTAGAAACAGAACTCGGAAAAGATGTCGAAACAGAAGTCACTCTCAATCAACAAAACGCGAATTCATCTGAGGTACCTTCAGCTGAAGGCAAAGAGCCAGAAAAACTTGCAAAACAGCATGTAACTCCTAAACAATCTGGTATTAGACCCTCTCGCGTGTCAGGACCCAAGTACACGCCAATTGTCGAAGACAAGCCTTCCGCTACATTTGGGTTTTCCGAAGATACATTTAGTAGCATGGCCAATCCTTCAGCTCAAGCTGCTTCAATTTTTCGCAAATTCATCACGGAAAGTATGCTTGAGGAAGCAGTAAAAGCCACCAATGAAGAGATGGTCCAAAACAAAGTTAGGCCTGTGACGGTGGAAGAGTTGTACCATTTTATGGCAATTCTCATATACACCGGATCGCGAAAAATTCAGCTGGATGAAATCTGGCAGACAGGTCGTGGCCTGGAGACTGGACAGGCGTTTATTCGGTCTCTAATGATGAGGAATCGGTTTTGGGAAATAAAGCGTCTCTTACGTCTTGAACCTAAGAACGAAAATAATGTTTCAGTATTTGATGAGGTTAAGACCTTTGCATCGGAACTCATTAAGAACTTCCAATTATGTCGATATGATTCGAATTTATGCGTCGATGAAATAATGATACCGTTTAAAGGAAAATCACCAGAAGTTTTAAGGCGCCACTATGATCGCATAGTTATTGGCTACAAAATCTTTGCCCTTTGTAGCACGAAAGGATACATTTATGACTTCAAATTCTATTCTCGAACTCTCAAAATCATAGGGGTCGAGTCAAAGGTTGACAAATATCATGATGCTGTAATGAGTTTGGTTGAACCATTACCATCCGATAGCATATCATACACTTTATACATGAACAGACTTTTCACATCCAAAGAGCTTTTGAGGGAGTTGCTAGGCCGTAAAATTACTGCGCTGGGTGCACTTAAGGTGGGTAAACAAGAAAAGCAAGAGTTCGGAATTGCTTCGCAGGATGAATGGAGAGTTGCAAAGAAAACGTTTGAGTATTATGTTGAACCAAGGGGTGATTTGGCGGTCGCTGCCTGGAAAGAAAATTCACCAGTTGTCGTGGCAACAACTTTAAAAATATCAAACCCTCCGGAGTATACGTTTAGAGAAAATAAGCGCTTATACAATCGTGTCAAAACCGACAACCAAGGAAATAAAGAAGGCTCTAGCAAGGCTGCATCAACACCTGTACCGACTATCATAGACGTGTACAAAGCCAATATGGGCGGTATAGGACTTGTCGAAAAACAGATTGAGTCCATAACTTCGCACAAGCCAAGTAGTACAATTTGGCTTCCACTTTTCTACTTCTTGGTAGACGCTGCTGTATCAAACGCGTTCATTATTTCAAACTCGCTGCACGAAGGAGGTACCAAGAAGTTAACGATTGCGACTTTCTGCAACGATCTAGTCGAAGGGCTTTTAACCAACCTCACACACTCAGAGCCCCTACGCACCCGGTACACTGGAAAAGAAACATTGCCCCCGGAGCGATTTTCCGGCACACGCGAGGAGCATGTAATGGAAAGGATGCCCAAAAGAAAATATTGTGAATACTGCAGGTACCAAAATTCAGCGCCGGGGAAAAACCTCCCACCGGAGAAGCGGAGGGGAAGTAGGGTGAATACTTGTTGTGCAAAGTGCAAGTATACTGTATGTCAAAACCATTTCAATGCGTTCCACGATAAATGGCAGTAGCTTAAGGTACGGGAATAGAATTGGTTGATGCTCTTTCGGTTTTTTGAAAGGACAAAACATGTGAGGGTGCTTGGGTTATTGGGGAGCTTAACTGGGCCTGCAATCTCTGCCATAGGCTTTTTTTGACCATAATTTATCAACGGTGTGCTCAGTTCACACGCGAGTTATCCAAGCTATATAATTGCTATTTGTATATCTTTTTTTTGGCACGTAAGATCTATAATGCTATTATGTATGACAGGACTCTTTTTTTGAAGTAGCATGGCTAATTTGTTAACGTATTCAGAGCCCTTTTTTACTATACATGCTTCTATCTATTCAATTGTGAGCACTAAATTTTATGTGCTAGAAAATAGACAAAGCACCAAGTAATATCGCACAATAACTAAATTGATACTACCGTATTTATTGAGCACCTCGGTGTATCATGAAAAATACGGAAGGCTTAAAATCAGCTCATTTAATTCTCGATTTCTCAAAACTAACAACAAACATCTATGATAGCAATTATTGTTATTTTTACGTCTGTTTATTTACTGCAATTGCTGTTATCTTATCCACAAGCCTATACAATGGTATATGTATATATATTATATGTAAATAGTTATATGGTTCCAAATCATCCCTCCACATTAAAGGTACAAGCCAAATTACACAAACGCATTAATTCGTTAAAAGAAAAATAATAGTAAATTCTTTCTTTTCGTCTTCTAAAATTTGTCCAAGTCTTGTTGAACATCGTCCACCAAAGTTTTCAAAACATCGTCAATCTTCATTCTCCTAGGTTTGCCATCAATTGGGGACTTTTCGCTACTAATTTTCAACCTTGAATCTGTTCCGATTTCATCAACAACTCGCAACAAAAAGTCTAAATCTTCTTTAGTCAACGAGGAAGACAAACAAAATCGAACTCGACTAGATGTCAATGGTGTAGCTGGGTATCCTACAACGACGACAGCAATCTTCTTTTCTAACAACATTCTCGAGAAAGCTGGCATCTTGGCAGGATTATACAGCATCATTGGCACAATTGGACTATCATCGATACCAGAAACAATGAATCCAAGTCTTTTGAGTCCCAATCTCAAATATCGTGAGTTGAATGCAAGTCTTTGTAAACGTTCAGCACCTTCTCCAGGCCTTACTTCACCAGTAATAGTTTGCAACGAAGAGTTGATTTGAGCTAAGACAGGAGGTGCCGATCCTTCTGAATAAACACTTCCCAATCCGGCAACCTTAATTCGTTCAATGATCTCTCTATCAGCTGCAATATAACCACCAGTAGCGCCAAAACTCTTGGTTAGAGTACCCATCAAGATATCAACTTTGTTTGTAGGAATAGAGAAGTAGTTACAAATACCTCTACCTTCAGGGCCCATAGCACCAATTGAATGAGCCTCATCCATAAACAAGTAAAACTTGTACTTTTCCTTCAAGCGAACCAAACCTGGGAGATTACAAACAGTACCCTCCATAGAATAAAGACCTTCGACAACAATCAAAATTTTCTTCCAAGGGCGATGAGTTCTAGGTTGACCTTGAGCAATATGTTCACGTAGCACATTTTCCAAATTTTTCATGTCATTGTGTTTGAAAATTTTGATAACAGCGCCTGACATTCTAATACCAAATCTGATAGAAGCATGATTGAGTTCATCGGAAATAACTAAACAGTGCTTGTCGACCAAAGAAGAAAATATAACGGCATTAGTGGAGTAACCTTGAGAGTAAATAACTGCATCATCTTTACCAATGAAATCGGCAACGACTTTTTCAGAAACGATATGCGAATCACTGGTACCACCGGAAACTCTAGTACCACCGGCAATGATTCCGTAATGATTGATTGCTTCTTCAGCAGCGTCAGTACATTGGCCAACGGATTGAGCAAATCCGAGGTAATTGTAAGAGGAAAGGTTGAGACAGTTGAAAGTTTTACCAGTTTGTCTATATGTGTAGTAGAAATCATCACTCACACGCTCGTCCACAGTGATGAAACGGCCAGGAACACCAGTAGTTGGTCTCTTGAAACAATCATCCAAACGGTGCTTTAATCTTCTAGTGTAGAAACTATCGAAATCACTTGTGATTGGCGCGTAACCGTCACATTCTTGTAAATACTTTGATGCCGGATCATGAAATTTTCTGGCAAAGAAATCTCTAATATGACCAATAATGATAAGGACTAAGTAATTAAGATATGTTGTGATGAAAGTGTATTGAGATGGCAAATCTTCGACTGGCGGAGGGATCTCTACACCGGGCTTTGGACGTTGAATATACTTGTACTTTTCACTTGTCAATTTGCCGAACTCTTGTTCATTGAGTTCGTAGGAAACCGATGAGGGCTGTTTATTTAAGGGTGAAGTAACTTGAGGTGCGACTTGATGGGGCTGATTCAGATCAACGTTGATCCCCTGAGATGAACTTTTTTCATTTTTGACCGAGCTGCTAGTTTTTACGACCATGATTAGAGACTAAAAAGTAAGTAAAGAGCGAATATCCATTAACTGAGAACTTGATGAGCTTGTAGAAAGCGGGAGCGGGCAAAAAGAAGAAAAAGTCAATCGGAAGTTTTAGGACAAGCGACGGCTTTTTGGTGATCTGAAGGAGTAGTCTGTGCTTGTGCTGAATGTAGATGGCGATGGAGGTGGAGGTGGAGGTGGAATCAAAGATATAAGCCTGACGTGGAGGAAGAAAAAAAGGAGCGAGAAAAGAAAAAATCAAAAAAATTAGAAAAATTAGAAAAATTAAAGATACGAAGTGTGAGAGTGTGATTGAGTGAATGAGTAGCAGGCGAGCGATTGTGTGTGTGGTCTTTGTATAAAATAAATTTGTATGGGGGGGAATTGAGGGTTTTTTCTTTCTTTCTTTCGTTCTGCTCTGTTCTGTTCTGAAATGTTTACGCATTTGGGCTAACGCTGAACAGAACAGACGTAAGGTGAGGCTTTTACCTCCTTGAAATCTTTTTTTTTCTTATACACAGAGTACACACACCACACACAACTTACTAAGCACTAAATCATACAGGCTAACTCAAGGTCAAGGATGTGATGATAAGTATGGTACTCATTTTGGGATTACCCGGGTTTGAGGATTTGGTTTTTTGACAGTGATTGGATTATTACGGGAGAGGGGTGGCATAGCCGATTTGGAGTTAGCTGCTATACCTTGTTGTGTTACGAACTCATGAAGTTCTTATCATGGTATGATCGAAGATGGTGCGTATTGTTACTATTGTAGGCATTAAACACGGAAGCAACAGTAACACAAATAATGTTGGAACTTTACCCTACAGTTATGACTGTATTCTAAGTACTACAAATCGAACAAGTAAGTCATCTATACACATGAATGAACTGTAGATGAATAGTTGAACAGTTGAACATGCGTTTCACTTTTACTGATGTGCTGCCACTGACCTCTCAATTATAAAACATAGCGGCCCAGTAAAGTATCGCCTGCTTCATATTTTTCTTGAAACGACTTCTATATCGCGTCAATATGTGTCTTGCTAGCGTATAAATTACCCTTCAATCGTGGTCTTGAATGTAAATTTATAATGCCATTTCTTTCACCAGTCTTTTCATTCCACTACACCAGTATGATTCTTGCCTTTTCGAGAGTCGGATCAACTCTCTGGTGAATTACCTCTAAACCAAACATCACTCCCAGCTGCTCCTAGATCGTCCCTGTTTTTTACTGCTATGCAGTTTTTTCTTCTTCAATCGCTCTTCATTGACTGCTTTTTTTCTGTCGCAATCGATGTAAGTTAGTCTACTAGTACGCTTCTTCATACTTACTCACGGGAACCACCCCGCGATACACACTTCTACAAGTACTGTACGCGCAATACTCACATTTTGTTCCATTTTTGTACATTCTGCTCCTCGGGTTCTTTCTCAAACCATACATGGTCCTTGATCCCATCGCAGAACTTCTTAAAGCATTCTTCTCTGTTGACCTCCCGACTCCGAGACCCGTCTTCCTGCACAACTATGCTTCCGTTCTTGGTCAAGTACTTGAACATATTACTCGGGTTATCTAATTGCTGCTTGACCTCCGAGGGTATCCAGTTCTGCCTTTTCCACTGATCTGGTGTCATCTTGATAGTCGCTTTCGTAGACACCTTGTTCACATTTTGACCCCCTGGACCACTCGATCTTGAATAGGACACTGCAAACTCATTAGTTGGAATGGATTTGGGGCTGAGATTGGATAACCATTGCTTGGCTGAGTTAACTGTGCTGTAAAACCTTCGAAACATCGGTTTTTGCTTCAGTTGATAGTGCAGTTGGATAACGAACGTCGTTTATACTTGAAGTGCACTAACCTAACCCTGTATGTGACTTTCTCTACATCATGGCCATCATCAAGATTGTACTGTACAATCAACCCATTAGCTGCAGGGCGATCGATGCTATCGTACAAAGTCAACAATTTTTTGAAATGTAGTATAGACGATGACGAGGCTTGTAAGGCACAACACTGCACACCGAGACGAGATTTCTGTAGGAATCGGGCGCTCAACCACTATTAACAAGAATAATAGTCTAACTTACCTCTTATTATAACACAACCACAACATGATAATTACCTGTTGCATGTGTATTTATATGGAGCTTTTGCAAACGGCCAGGTGATACTTTACTACCAGACTTTTACTATCACAGTGCTCTTCTTTGCTGGGGACGAGATTCTCACACAACACTTCAATTCACGCTGCACAGTGTGGAACAATCTATTGAGCCCTCGATAAATAGTCGAAATTGAATGTCACATCTTTATATTAGATTAAATACATCTAGTAATTGAGCTACCAAGTACGGCCAGTGCAATGCAGCTTTTAAATAGCATAGTTGACCAGCAGGAACGGGTTGTAGTACGATTCAGATATTTTTATAAAGCACGCCTATTATTACTTTACTATTCCCAGTGTTTTTGTTTCGGGTAAAGATGAGCTCACAAGCTCGACTGCAACAAACAAAGCCGGACGTTGAAAAAACATTCGTCCATACTGAACACCTATTCTCATTATGAGACCTTGTTTTAGTTTCATTATCGGTCCTCTATAATTTTAGTAAAGTCAACTATAGAATAGTTTTACAGTTTTCAATTTATTTTTGTTTCTAAATTGTTACAAACCCGTATGAATTCGAAGTTTGCAATGGTAGTGATGTTAAATATTGTTACCATTTGTTGTCGTTTGTTTGGCTCCAAGTTTTACCCTGTCTTTGAACCATTCCACTACCGACTCACTGCTTATATCTTGATTCTTCCTCCTGAACAAATGTGTCTTTGAGTTATATACATCTTAGTTATTTACCAATTCCAGACTCATTTAAATAGCCAATTCTCCAAGCTACTTGTTAGAGTAGCTCTAAATCTAGACATTAAAAATGATTTTCAACTATTCAAGTCCCGTTGACTATAAGAAATCCAACTTTTCAGATTATGTACTTTAAAACGTGTCAAATTGACAGACTATACATGTTACATGTCCAGAAGCCTTCTCACATGCTTGTAGTCTCAAATTATGTTATGTTTTCTTCGATACTTCTGCCGTCTTCTGTAGTTATCGCTCTTGTCAAGAATGTTTTGCTGCTCAAATATCATTCAGTAAAAGTTATCAAATATATTAGAAGCTGCATTTTTGTGATATTGTTTTAGAATTTGGTGTCACATTTTATCCAGAGTAGACCGGTAGCTACCAGATTTTTTGGGTAACTATAACTACTACAAATTGGGTAAAAAATTGACCGTCTTTGGTTCTAATCTCTTTTCTTAATTGAAATTTCAATCTCATTTTAGCCTAATCACCAGTGCTATTAGAACTATTGTAAACTAGTTCTATATTCCCACTTTAATTTATTCTCATTTAAAAGTGCTGATATAAGTTGTAAGCTAAACCGCTGGGAAAAACAATTTTTGTGTTTTGGTAAAAAGTTATATTATGTATTACTCCATATAGACTAGGGTCTGGCCTAAAGAATTTTTAATGATCTTTTAATTAATCTGTTCTGAGAATATTCCCAATACCAGACGTAAACATGTGTGTTACACCTTTTGGTTGAAATTTTCAACCTATCATTTTCTACTATTTTGACTATACTTTCAATAAATACGTTTAGTGTCATGAAACCGTACAGTATATCTGCATTATTTGAACAACCAACTGTGAAAGCGAAACTAGTACTTTTCCATATTTTGTCCAATCTCACAATATTTAGTTTTGACTTGAGCTCCTCTTGTTTCGTCCACTTTGGATTAGACTGTAAAAGAAAAAAAAAATTGTAATATTACTCTGAATTTGTATTTACTACATTTGTTAATATCTGAACTTTCTTAATTTCCTCCCATGTCCTGCTAGCTCCTGACTAGACCATCATCAAAACTAAAGAATATTTTGAAATTTCTGTACTATACTAATTCAGGGTTTTCATGCTGAGGAAAATTGTACGTACAAAGCTGAGTTTGGCAGAATCATAGAATCGTGCTATATACTATAAGTACCGGGAATGTTAAAAATATTGCCGGTTTATGGCTCTCTTGTTATTCTGATGGTTGTGTTTATATATTTGTAATGTGAATCATCTACGAAAAACTGTTGTGCATCTATCTATCCACGAAAATCCCTTACTTCAAGCGGTTGTTGAATAACAGCTCCCACTCGATATATACTACTGTGCAGAATCGTACTATCTGAAAAACACCCTCCAATTCTTATGGTTGTCTTTCGTTATATCTGATTTTCTAAAAATGAAAGATATTTAAAGTCAGCATATCACTTTCTTTACTACGACAAGTTAACGCTCCTTTCTTAACCAGACAAATTTATATTTAAATATTTCCACGCTAAAATAGTTTGTAGCTCTAATTACATTTAATCTCCTTGATATTGAGAAAAGTTTTCCTTCAATCTGACATCCTAAAGATCTTTCCCACAATGACCTAGTATTTAAGCATAGCATGCCCCTAAAGTGAACACTCATTCAAAAGAATATAAATAGAGGTGATTTTCCTCAACTTCTTTGGACTTTTAGAATACCACTTTTTCATTTTCCACTAGTAACCTTTTAGTTGTCAAGTGCTACATTCATAATACTATTTTTCAATATCATTCAATAACCACCTTCTTTAACAACACGTTCCAACGCAGCTCTAGCAATAACTACCAACAATGGATATTGAAACCCCCGAACTTCGTCCTAAGTTCAAGGTCTATGAACCTATGAAAAACAAAAGCTCAAGCAAGCGATCTTGCGATGACATGACTGAAGCTGACACAGAAACCTGCGCCAGTACCATAAAGCCTTCAACAAAAGCTAAGAATTCTAAGTTTGTTATTCCTCCTCACCCAAAAGTTTGTACTAAGAGAGTTGGTAAGACTTCAATGAAGCCTAAATACCTTTCTAAGAACGTCTCTCGTCCGTCGCGAGGTTCTAAAAAAACGGAAGTCACTTCCAATAATTCAGAGCTAACCTCCACCTTACAACGCCCGGCCATTGAAAAGAAAAAAGTGACGGAAGAAGATCCAGACAAGCCTAGGCTAGCTGCTCCGTCATTGGACAATAGTGACAGCAACACAGACTCTCAATCAGCAAATCCTCCCAAAGTTTTTCTCAAGTTTAAAATAACTGACTATATGAGAAAATTGATCAAAGACAGGAAGATTGCAGACTTAAGTGATTCAGAAAGTAGCAGCTGTGATGAAGAATATTCGAAAAGGCCAGCAAAATTGCCCATTAATAGATCTAGCTTATCAAAAGCGATCAAAAAAGATGAACACCCTGTTGTGAAGCTAGACCTTTCAAACTATGTCAAACACCTCAAAGCTTTTGAAGATATTAGTGACGGAAAAGAAGCTTCAGACAAGTCCGAGTCAATCTCTTCACCACTCAATGATATTGAAAGTTATAAAGAGCTCAAGTTGCCTAAGTATACGAGTATGTATAAAACTAGCTATGCCGAAGAGCCTTGTGGAAATTTGAATGAGCCAAGAAGAAGAATCTCTACCGAGGCTGCTTTAAATACTCTAAAAAGGTCCCAAAAGCATATATATGGGTGTAAAGGTGTTGAGAAGCTCATTGGGAAGCCTTCACCAAAAGTGGCTAGTTCTTCTTTATACAATGACTCCTGTCAAACACAAATTTCTGGAAAAACAACTAACCCTGTAAAATCGCACTTGGGAAAGGTACCCAGAGAGCCTGAAATCACCGGAAAAGACGAAGAAACACACAATATTTCAACCCGACCAAGAGTAGTTTGGTCCTTGAGTGCTGTTGAAAGTACTAAACCCCCCGATATAGCAAAAGATCCTGGGCCCCTTTTCAAGCTCAAGCTACCCGATTACTTAGAAAATGAAACCTTGCCTGCTGGAGGAAGATTGAATACAACAAACAGCGGCATCAACAACAAAAAGCCCGCAAAGAATCTTAAAAACAAAGGTACCAAACCCCCCGACAAGACAGAATCCCCTAGATATCTCGCAAAGCTCAAGATACCTGACCATCTGAAAGAGAGATATGAGGCTATACTTGCTGGTGAAAAATTTAATGCAATCAGCTGCAGCACCACCACCAAAAAGCCCTTGAAGAAAACCAGAAAGTCTAAAAAGGTTGTATCAGCCTCGTCAAAAGTAGGGAAGAAACCCAAAAAAGTTTCAGTAAAAGTATCTGACCCTACTCAGAATGGTTCTTGTCAAACAGAATGCCCCAAAAAAGAAGAAGCTGCTCCTGTGAAATTGCGCTTGGCCAGACCGGTCAAACTACAAGAACCCGCTGAAAGAAAAGGACCTACCAATGAGCTGCCAGAACGGCCTAAAGTAGTTATCTCATTGAGCAAACTTAACGGCATCAAGCCTTCCGTTACAGAAAAACATCCTGGACCCCTTCTCAAACATGAAACGCCTGATTATCTGAAAAAGGGACTTAAGGCTACACTGGCATGTGGAGATATGAAGGAAACGGATAGCAGCACGGGTGCCAAAAACATTCCACAAGAACCTAGCTCTTCTATGCAGACTGCTCCTTCTCCTTCAAAAGATGTGACTATTAAGAATGAACTGTCATCAGAGGAGGATATCACTGTTTTGGATTCCCCAACTAAAGCAAATAAGCTTAAGTTTAAGTTCTATCCTCCTTTAGAAGATGACACAATTGTTGAAGATATGCCTGAGGATGGTAAGAACGTCAAAGAGTCTTTAAAGGAGCAGGTATGGCCCAAGATCTGTATTCCTAAAAGATATCGTGAAAGCAAATAATAGGAATCAGGCTGCTTTCCATTGGTTTTTTGCTTTAACTCATCAATAAATTATTTTATAGTATCGATATAACTTATATATATCCAGTTTAAAATGTCATTCCAAATAATTAAAATACATGTTGAATGGTGTTTTAATACTTGATTTTACTGCTCTATTACTCTATTTTTTTAGTTAGTTTTGGGGTTTTTAGCAAAAAGTGTTTAGAGTTCCTTTGATGAATATTGTGCTAACGCAAATCTAAAAGTTTGCACTCTGGTAATATTTAAAGATTTATTGTAATCCATTCCGCTATAAGCACCCACTTAGATGGCACGGAGACTGAAAGAATCAGCTTATTGATACATACACCGGATATTTCAGGGTATTATGTTGCGATTTAAGAGAATTTTGACAAAGACAACTACCGTTACTCTTTTGTACGATCTGTATATACGTATTTTTCCAGTTGTAGGGTGGCACCATTGCATTCTGCGCTGTGTTAACATTAGATCGAAATACAACGATAATCTATTAAAATAACTCATTATTTACAACTACCATACTTTTCAGGACTTTTCATGCGATGAAAACAAAAAAAAAAAAAAAAAAAAAAAAAAAAAAAAAAAAAAAAAAAAAACTTTTAGTCCAATATTTACTTCTTTCTGAAAGACAATATGGTAATTGAAGAAATTTCATCAGAAGAAGTCGAGACTGTTTTTCGTTCTCTAAGAAAAGCAAAGAAGCTAAGTTTTCATAATTTTCTTCCTTTGAAAAGTGATGTAATCGATGAACCTTCATCAAAAGAGGGCTTGATCAGCTTTTGATCTTCCAATAAAAACAAAAGAATTAGAAAGCTAAAGTATTCTCGTCTTATTCCACAGAACGTCTGGAAGGTTGACTGCAAACAAACCTTTCAAACCAACTGAGCCAAAACTATATTGACCAAAAATCAAAGTGGTCTTACAATTGCCAAATGAAAGCAATGCTAACACATTGGCAGAAAAATATCTATAAAGACCTAAAATTAAAGTGGTCACTAAACCAGAACAATTCTTAATATCTAACTAATAGGCAAACTCATCAACTTCTTCGACTCAATTTTTACTACTCCACTCTTACCTTGCCAAAAAGTATTAAAAGTTATAGAAGACATTTTAGAATCTCATCACTTCATAAAAAATTTTCTTTGTTATAAATACATACGTAAAACTACATTCATTCCTCTGTTTAGTTTCAATATAAAATGCAATTTTTCTCTCGCGATTTGCAGTGTTGTTTATTAGACCTGAAAGAGCAGGTCAATGTAGAATTTTTACATAACTATCCAATCTTGATGTTGTTAAACCATGCTGCTTTGTGTAAAAAGACTGCCAAAATCAGTATATTGTTCATTCTCCACAACAAGCAAGCAATTTTTATTGAAAGAGAATAGTTACCTATGTCCTCTGTATGTTTTGCAACCGTAATTGCGAAGAATATCCTGTTGATTTCTTGAAAATGAGTTCCATCTATTTACATACACATTAGATTCAATACATTGTACGAATATACGCACTGTTTTTAACTACCACAAGGGCTTTCTGAAGTACCCGAAATTTCAAGAGTTAAGATGTAAATATGATGTTCTGCTATGTTTTGCTCTTTATCCAGCATGAAAGTTTTTGTACGTTACTCAGTATGAAGTCAATAACTCTTTTCAAGTAATAGCGAATCAATTTTTGATCGCTATAGACGTTGTTAGAACCGGGACATTGGTATACACAGAAGCGCCTATGGAAAAGTCGTTATACTGTATCCGATATTACTGTAAATCATAACTTATTTCCCAAGTCTGTAATATATTTTTAAAATTTCGCACTCTAAGTCCATACATCCCAACTTTATATCGTTTTTATACTTCACGGTAATAGTAATGTCTAAAAGGCCGTCTACGCCACCACCAGCTAGCACAAAACGTGCAAAGACTGAGAACTTGGATGATAAGGCTTTACTGGATGTGGAATACGAGGATGAGGATGAAGAATGGGCCAAATTTCAAGCTGAAGTAGCAACCGTGCCAGTGAATTCTACCATCAAACAACAACTAGATGGTATCATCAATAATGAAACAACAATTGCAGCGGAGGCAGTCAAGATTGTTGAAGAAGATGGAAACGACAATAACAGAATTTCCAAAAGTAACAATACTGTTGATGAGAAAAAGATAGACGGAGATCAAGAATATTTTGAAGACGATGCGGCAGAAAAGTTATTGGATCAAATTGAGATGCAAAATGAGCTGTACAAAAGGATGGAAAGGATTAAAGAACTAAGAGAGGAACACAAAGCCAATGAGATCGAAGAGATACCTGAAGATACTGGAAGCTCTGCAATTATGGTAGATTATAGCGACTCTGAAAGTGAAGATGACAACGAAGATGATGACGACGACTGGAAGAAACGAACCCTTTGAAACCTCGCATCCCATAACACTTGTTCAATGACATGATCCTTACTTCATGTTGTCCCCTAAAAACTTAACTCTTTCACTTCCTTTTATAAACTCCTCAAATTCATTATTTTACTTCTCTTTTCCCTGTTCTAGTTCTTTGTCACACAAATCAATTAATCAACCATTCGCATCTATCCACATTTCTCTGTTTTTGCTTTAACTTTTTGATCACTGGATATGTACAGACAACAAGGCTCCACCATCTACAATGACGACCCCAGCTATTGTACTACGTCTTCACCAGACGCAGGTGATAGTTCTGCCAGCTCGGAAGGGTTCTATTTTCCCGTCATTGCGCCTGGTCTCAAAGTAACCGAGAACCGTATTGAAGCTGAACCCAAAATCTCACGCCCACCTCTCGGTCTTTCAGCTCTCGATAATAAAATGCCTTCTACACAACCGGCATTGTACCGCACTCCTCAGTGTAAACCTGTGTCAAGAGTTTATTGCGAACCAGGTCAGTTTTATGCCGGTAACGATAGATCTACTAGTCTGGTCACAGCTATTCCTGTGGAATCCCATCCCAATGCAGAATCTGTGCTGGAGAAGGTAATATTGAACAATCGCAAAGTTGTACAAGAACAAATCTCTTCTAGCCCTTGTTTGAGCGAGACTGAACTCACTATGGAGGAAATAATGTGCAGTCCTACCCTCAGCCTGAAATACTTATCCAAAAACTCACCGCATGTACAATTTGCGTCTCCAGTGGAACAAGTTATTCTATATACACCTGAATATGAGAGCTCTGGAACACAAAGTAGCGAGTGTGCTAGGCTCTTGCCTTCTCCTTGTCCAACATTCAGCTTTCGAGATGCTATTGCAAATGTTCAAAGGGAATTAGCTGAGATTGAAGCTTCAGAGCTAGCTGAAAAAAGGGAAAAGGATAAGGAGGAGGTCATAAGAGATGCTACCAAAGGGCTGGATATGGAGACTGTTGAGGACTACAAGATAGTCATGAAAGATTTAACTGAGAAGATGGGGTTGATCAACCTGGCCATGTCTAAGTACACTCGAGGTGAATGAAACTTTCTTTATTTCATATTTTTCTTATTCAAATAGGTCACTTTTTATTTTGTTTTTTTGGAACCGTCTTTTTTATAATTTTTGTAATTGCCTTCATGTATGATAATAACGTGTTAGAAGAAATTTTATTGAGAAATTGCATGTCTGATAATTGGTGTATGTCTATAATATATTTTACAATCATGGCTATATATCAAAGTGCTATTGGATGTCTGGAAATCTAGTTGACAATGGAATGAATGGAATAATGGATTGAGATCTTGAATAGAATGAATGAATGATAAGCTACTTGAGCTCCACTCGAGCTCCATATAAAGGTTTTAGTAAAAGACTTTTCAGTAAGTCAAGAAAAAAGAATGAGCTCAATTGACCGGGACCCC
This sequence comes from Geotrichum australiense, assembly GCA_030563945.1. NCBI lineage: Eukaryota > Fungi > Ascomycota > Dipodascomycetes > Dipodascales > Dipodascaceae > Geotrichum > Geotrichum australiense. The sequence continues at coordinate 42,878 of JAJMKR010000053.1, read as the reverse complement.
TCCAGTTCCTATCAGCTTATTGAGAATTTTTCTATCCGGGTTTCTCAACAATACATGAAAATGAGCCAATTCCGGGATACTCTGCAACGCGGCCCAATTTCTGAACCACACCAAATCCGTGTCCTTCTCAACACACCCTCTGAACGTCTTCTTCACAAACATCTCAATCTTTGCTCTCGCCTCCTCCGTCAAGTCGCCCTTATCGCCCTCCGTCGGGATCCCCGTTTTCGTCCACACGCACAGGTGCACTACGTCCGGCGGCATAGCGTACGGGAACTCGTTGAGTGTAATTTTGATATCCCTGACATCGGCCAGGAACTCGGGGGATGCCGGTGGGTCCACGCTGATGGTAGAGGAGTCGAGGGGCGACGTGAGCCACCCGAGTTTGTGGAGCAGGTTCTGGGGCACGCCGCCAGGGTAGGTGGAAAGAATGTGGGATTTCCACGAGAGGTAGGTGTGCAGATCGGCGGGACGGCGGCGGAATTGCTGGAGTTGGTTGGTGCGGATGATGGTGACGAGATCGGACCAGGTCGGGTCGGGTTCTGGCGTGGAAAGGAGCTTTTTGTCACGGTCTGAGACCTGAATGCCTTCGAGACCTTTGAGCGGGTTTTCTGGATCAAATGGTGTTGGCTTGAACATTGTTTGATAGATATCAACAAAGGATTTTGATTAGGGCACTAATGATGAAAAAATATAAGAACGAAAGGTATACGAATATATAAATCCGGATTTATTTTTGTTTTTTTAATTTCACATGTGGGTAGCTTTGAAAGTTTCGGATCAATGAAGAATGAATGTATGCAGGTTACAAAGTTACACCTTCTACATAATTCTTTCAATTTCTAGTATTCTCCATACTCTTGCTAGATTTTTGAATACGGATAGCTGTTCTAGTATATACAACATATCGTGATAACAATAATATCAAATTAAATTAACCGGTCTAATCTATTCAATAGTTTTGACAAGAACAATAGTAATAATAAAAATACAGCAACTTAGCTAATCATGATGGGATGTGACAACAAGTATATTTATGTTCTTCCTTCGGCATGCATATTCATATATCCTCTTACATTCTTTCGTCTTCAGGTTTCCAAGATCCCTCAAAATGGTGCTTGACAAACGCCAAAGGATGGTCTTCTGATTGAGCACCCATTGTTTCAACACCCGGTGAGAAAGAGGTGATTGGCAAAACCATAACATCCGATACTTTCATAGGCTCTGTAAGACCAGTGAAATTCTTCCAAGTGGTAGGATAATGGAGTCCAGACTTAAGCTTGTCGTTAAAGTATCCAAAAACTGAATCAGTCCAAATACCAGGCCCTGTCCAATCCATGATCTGTGATCCTCGATCTTTGTTCTTGGGAAGTGCCAGAGTATTGGTGTTCTTACGACGCATAGTTTCCTCTGTAATCTTTGCAACAATATCTCGTAAGATAGGATGTCCAGGTTTAGCTTGGATTGTCCATTGACAAAATTGTATTCTTCTAGCATACCAATCGGCCCAATCTTCACGATCGGGATCAGCTTCAATTCCGACTATCAACCCAATAGAACTTGGCTCTATGTTATCAGGAATCCAATTAGGGACTGGCTTTAATGCTTCCGTATCTACATCTGAATAAGTACCGCCTCTAGCTAACAAGATCAGATATCTGAAGAAATCTGCACGAAGGATATTTTCAGGCATATTCTCATATGCTTCGATTACCTTGGGCACGTTCATGTAAAGGTGACGAATGATAGCATGAGCAATGTCATCAGACATGACTTCATGTACAAATCCGGAATTCTTGTCGCTCCAAGATCTAACGCGATCAACAAATCTTTCATCGAAATCGGGATCATCCATAGACTGTTTCCATGTCTGCCAGATGTAAGCTGGGAATTTTGAGTTATGGTCGTACGGAAATTGATAGGCAAGTTGGGTTCTCACTGGTGTATCCGAGGGGAGTCTTTTTAATTGCTGTAGTTGTTTTTCCAGAAACTTGCTTTCTTGCTCTAGTATTTGCAGTTTTTGGTTTTGCCTGTCGGCTTGTTGTTTCGCTTCTCGTTGTAGTTCACGCAACGCAGCTTCTGATTCCGTTTTTGATTTCAGCAGCTCTTGCTCGAATTCTGAGTCGTGGAGCAAATCTTTCGGAGATATGTTTTTTGAGCCGCCAAAAAATAAAAAGAACAGCAGGAGAACTAGCCCAGCCGTAAGAAGGGCTCTTCTATAAGTCAACATGATTGATTGGAGATGTATTGATGTTTTTGGCGTGCAGATCAGATGTAATTCCAAGGTGCTTGCTGTACTTTTTTCCCAATGAAATATTGACCAGAAACCTTCCTGATTGGAGTTGTTGAGCTAAACACCTACACAATTTATGAACTTGTACTAGCCAGGTTTCACAAATAACAGGAGTGAATAGGAGTATAGTAGGGGAAAAGAAAGAAGAAGGAGAGAAGGTTAGGAAGGAAAAAAAAAATTCTTTACTATGTAGGCAGCAAATAAGTAAAACAAGAAAAAAATCAACAAGGAAGGCAGATTCACTAGGCTCAGTATGCCTTTAGCGACTGTGAGCATACATTGGCGCCTAAAAAGACACGTATAAACTTAATATGCTGCACAGTACCACATACAAAAATACTGAAAAAAGACATTTTGGCACACAAATCTACCATGGTGTGTTCCTTAACCTTATCTATTTCAGGTAAACGCCGCATGTTCCAACAAAATGTAAATTTTTGGGCATCTTAAGTTGCAACTTACAACTTACAAGCTACTAGCCACCTGCAACAGGTGAACAAGTAAAGATGATACACTCGAGGGTCAAGCTGAAACTGTTTGCATCGGGGGTTTGCAAAAGTGTCAAATGATGAGAGATGAACCACTTCACAAAGCCCGCAGTGTGTCTCGTTGTTTAGCTCTAAAGTTGGCACAATGCTTGACTCGGTTCCAAGAAGTCTATTTCGTGCCCTTAAAGGACTTTAAATAATTGCGCTTAGAACCTAAACATTAGATAAATTAGATGTGCATATGTTTCAAAATTTAATTTTGATATATATAGTGCTAACTCATATGTCTCTTCTGCTACGATAACTTCAGCATTTCGCACAACTACCGGTGTACACAGTTGATCGATAGCTTATTATATCCACATCTATCCCAATGATGCCACAAGATCAGGGTCTAACATGTTTGCATATGATCGTCTGGTAATAAACCAAACCCCGAAGTTGAGAAGCATCTACACACAATGAAACATCCAAAAAAATATTTACAATAGGCATTCCTATTAAGATCCATTTCTCTGAAAGTAGACTTTAGTGTTCCAGCAGTGTGGTTTTATATGCCGATACAGATTTTATAAACGAATTTTCCTATCACACTATATTCCATGGTTTTGGCGGTTGGTGGCTCTGATTAAAGAAACATCTGGATCGCATTAATGTTTTATACGCGTGTTAGGGTTGGTAGTTCGATCGTAGAGCATGGATATATTTGGTAATAATATTCTTTTGGTGGATTTACATCTGTAGCTGAAAAAGTTTTGAGGATGGGGGCAGCTGAGGGTTGGAAATTGTGTAGATTTAGTAGTGTTTTACTGAGTCAATCTTGCTAAACCATGAATGCTTTGTTTCTCTTCCTACCTGCATACGAAAGTCACATAAACTTGTCAATCTAACGTTTTCCAATACCTTCAGCATCAGGTCTTCCTCTTCCTTTAAACCAAATACTCCCACATATGTCCCCATTCATGCGAAAGAAGCTAAAATATGCTAAGCAAAAGTTTAACATGCGACTATTTCTGCGGAAAGGTAAAGCTCAATTTGTAACAAAATTTACGACAGTCAGTAAACACCCACCAGCTTTTTTAGCTAGTGGGGATTGATATCAGAAGTGTGGTACCAGCAGGTTTAGAAAAAATCAACTCATGCTTCGAGCATCCGATCATTTTACATGCCTACTAGATACATTATACAAAAAACCTATTTGAGAACAGTCAAATTTTTTTGCTTGAATGAATACCAGACATTGTGAATGACCTATCTATAAGATTGAAAATAATGTTCAAGTGTCTTTTTCTATAGCAAGAAAAAACATTTCCAAGAATTTTCAAAGATTTGAAAACCCGAGATTAGCCAAGTTTAAAATCTACAAAAGTTTACAAATTTGGGGTTTGAAACGTAGGACTATTCCGTAGCCTTCTATGAACCTTTTAGATGTTTGAACATGTCTTTTATTTCATATTATGGTGAAAAGTTCAGGCACTTGGAGAGCTCAATCGTATCGTATTGGTAAAACTTGCTAAGTATCGACAACATGAGCACATACTACAGTATATAGAAATTTGGTAGTATTTATAAAGGATGCCAAATCTCCTTCAGTCGATATAGCTATTATATAGACCTGCAAAGGTATCGAGCAGGATTCAATAGTTTATTAATTAGCAGCACCATTTAACAAATTTCTATTCATCACTCATTTGCACGACGCAAATGACTCTAAAACGACTCTTTACCTGCAAAATCGCACACAAAACACTTTGGCTCCATATAACTTCAAAATACCTGCAACACATCACCTGCACAAACCACTTTAATGTCATCTACAGAACTTTCCAAATTTTTGGCCAATCTAATATATACAGTCCCACCACGTATAGCATTAGATCTATCAACTGAGTTAAGCTTTCTATAAATAAATTTATTTGATTCTCACGAAGTTCCAGGAAACAAAGAAAAGCAACTTTAAACAAAAAAGAAGCATAACCAACATATACACCTACTATAGGGTGTAGGAGTGGAAGAACACACTCGAGTCTATCAAATTTTGGATCAAAAACACTCTCGATATCTAGGAATTACAATGGAAACACTAGCACGCACTTGTAAAAGTGTGCTACTTAACATAATTTTGAGTCTTAAAAACACAAGATGCAAAAAAGAAAGTTTTCTATGTTCTATCAGTAATTTCGATTGATTTTAAAGATACAAGAAAAAAAAAATGATTGGTTAAATTTTGGTCTGGGATTTTACCTTGGATGTAAAAGAAACCGCAGGACGCCTTAATGAGTTCTTTGTAATTTCATTTTGATATAAGAATGCTAAGCCTGAGTTTGATTGTAAGCTCTAATTTCTCTAGTATAGACTTGATTTTGGGTTGTAGCTAAATGAGAGTTCTGATATCTAACCCTTAATGCTGTTGGTTCATCTTAAAAACTATAAAAGATTGATTGATTAGTAGTAATATTGTGTGCTTTGTGATATTATTGTGACACCAAGTTTGGCTGTAATAAAGAGTATGTAACATAAATTTATAATTATTATAGATGTTAATTATTCATATCTGAGAGCGCATTAATCCAGTTTCTTGATGTACCGCACTAGCCTGTTTTTAAAGGAGAATTCATGGAGGAGGTGAATAGAAACATCAGATTGTGAGATGTAGCAAAAAATGCAATACAACGGGCTAAAATCACCGACATCTGGTTTACTTAGATTTTGTAGCTTTGAATAGTTCATCAAAACTATTGTATTCAACTTTTATTTGTTTTTGTTTTTATTTCAGCTATGGTGACACCGGCCAGCAAGACGTAGTCATAATTTATCAAAGAAGATGAATACTTGAAAATAAGCAAATTTAATCATCTTATAATTTCGTGTTATCATAAAAATTTGCAATCACTTTATAATAACTGATATAAGATAGTAAATAAATGCCGACTTCCAGAGTTTGCCAGGAATCAAGGGTGTAAAAATATCCAATAGTTATACATAATTATCAAAGCTGAATTAACAGTAATCTAGATCTGCAGTAAAGTGATTGACGGCAAGAGGCATAAATAGGACAAAAGCGAGACCAATTAGTCCACCTAATCATGTGTGTCTACTCGTAGTTAATTTGAGAAGTAAGATTCGAGTTTTATTTATCGCTACAATCAGTTTAGCTGGGGTTAGTGACTAAATTACTGCATGATGTCGAAAGTAACTTGTTTAGAAAGTAGTAAGCGAAATCTACTTTTTTGAAACTGGCGTCGATAATCACGATCGAAATATTAATAAGGCATAAATTTATAAGAGTACATAGGCTTTTGGAATATCAGTGCTAAGGTAAAGCATGAATATGAATCACTCGCTACTGCAGGAATTCTAGAATCTGGTAAACTGAAGATGAGCTGCTAAAGTTTGGAATGTCAACCTAACATAGTATGGGAATCAACACGCGCAGCGATGCACTTTAACTCAATTTTGCGCTTAATGGTGAAAAAGCGAATTATTTGCTTGAGAATTGGTATTAAAATTTTGTTATCTTTGCTGATAAAATAGAATTCTCAACCTTACTTTTTTCATGAATTTTCTAGCAGCTCTGCCCTACTGGATTTCACTGTTTATTTTTGGTGATACCAATTTTACCTACCTGCTTGCAAACTACGTATATGCAGATATGATAAACGCCTCTAAGATAATATTGAAGGAAGGAAATAATGAAAATATTTTCTCAAGATATTCGAGAGTTTGTTTTCGTGCAATAGGAACTGTCAAATAAAAAAAAAGGTTTCAACCAAGTAGGTATATTAATGATTTGAGAAAAAAGGGGAACTGCACTGAAGAACAGATTGAAACACGCATTTTCAAGTAATACGCACCAGTTGCCGAATTAATTATTAGTAATTTTTTATATTCATTTTTATTCAGAGAGTAAGCTTTTCCAATATATCAAGTTTATCAAGAGTGCACATTATGTGCAGTGTTGTTTTTTTTTTTAAAAAAGAATACGGAGGTAGCAACAAACTTTTGAAAAACGTGCTGGAGCAATAATGCACAAAATTACATCAAAGGCAAAAGGCCATGTTATAATTCATCTTAATGCAAATTATTGACAATTCTGTAAA
>JAJMKR010000053.1:22400-35897 GCA_030563945.1 Geotrichum australiense | reverse complement strand
ACTGCAACTCTTATCCACAATTACACAGTTCTGCACCTTCCACTTATTATCAACTCCTTAGCCATACATTTTTTTGTTGTGAGAAGTTCAAATTTTCTTTTGTACTCAAATGTAAATGATTGGACTGGACTTTAGGCAATTCAGCTTACGTAGGTGAGTGAGTGTAGATTCTGAGATTACATAAGTGCATTCGAAGTTATGTAAGCCAAATGCCAAACGTTAAACGTCAGTGGCGTATTACAACTTTTGTGTGATTTGGTTTATTTACACGAAAATGTAGCGCACGTCAAACTTTGTAGGTGAAAAATTATTCTGGCATCTCAGTCAGATTGAAGGAAAAAAGCAATTTTCTGTCATTTTGTATCTAAAAAGAAACAAAATTTATCGCGAACAAGATCTGCGTGTTCACGTGGCTAACTTCAAGCTGCTAATCTTTCTTTTTTCACTCAATACAACAGTTTGTGTACCTCAGGCTAAAAGCGTAGGAGCATGTAAGGTAATAGAATACCACTCACACCTGTGTTGTATTGTGCGAAAATAAATAGATTTTTAATGGAAATCTGTTTGTCATTGTCACTTATCTACCGTGTTTTAGATTAGTCTTACGTTCTCTATTTTGCAAATAAAGGCTATTGTTATTGTAGTTGTCCTGTCATTGTAAAGGCCGAAAAGAAAATTGTTCACTGTAGAAACATATCGGTTAGACTCTGTAACGTTTGTTTCTCGATATTGTGAAAAATTAATGCTGCCAGTATATAACTGATACATAAGATTTATATAGAGTGAAGGTATCATCATGTTAATTATCAAACATGTACTGTCGAGTAATATATCTCTATACGGCAATTTGTTTACTTTCTAGTACTGTCATTATCAAGAGATGGCAGTGTTACACCAATAGTTGCGAGAAGAGAAGCCAACAAAAAGAAGCAAGAAATTTAGCATTTTCCAACACCAACCTTATCTACTGAAATTACTCATAGTAAACATCTGAATACAAACACGCTGAACATCACAGAAATTTTGAACCATAGTGAATTCATCTGTCGGAGGTTTTTTCATAATCTTTCATGTATTTTCCTGATTGAGGAAAGGATAAGAGAATGGCTGAAAAAAAATGCGGGAGAAAATTTAGTAGATTTGTCAAGTTTATAAACAAAAAAAGGTAAAAAAAGAAACCTCAATAATTAGAATTTACTAATTTCTTCATATTTGTAACTTTTTTTTTTTCTTTTTTACTTCATCAATAAATTTTTTTCTCTCTTTCTCTCTTTTTCTTTTCCTTCTTTCCACCTTCCACTATCACTAGGTGGCTCGTGTCTTTCTTTTCAACAGATCCCGTTCCCACCCAAAACAGCAAGTTGATAACAAGCTCGGCAGCTCTTAAATTAGCCGAATGTACACTTACAATGGACTTAACCAATATCCTAAATTCTTCATCTTTAGACGAAAATCAACCCCAAAATCAAAATGAAGATAAAAAAGTGAGCTCAAACGCACATACAAATTTAAACACAAGATCTGTTGCAAAACCGAATACAGCCCCTGATATTAATGAAAACACAACCACGAACATAAATACGAGCAAAGCATCCGCGATTATATCAAACACTACTACCATTGCATCTTCAATTTCACCCACAGTATCGACCTTCGTCCCATCATCATCTTCAACGACATCACGACAATTACGTAAAAGAGAAACTTCAGCCCCATCATTGTCTTACACAGATGCAACTAAGAGAAAACTCAATGACGGAGATTTCACGGGTGATACCCACAACCACCATTCGACAAACATTCCTACCCACACAACCACCGCCGCTAAACTAAAAAAGTCGAAATCGGAAGACGACGATAATGAAGATGACGACGATGAAGAAGAAGAGGAAGACGAACAAGCAAGAAAAGATAACAGAACGAAACGAACCAAGGCACCAAACTCAGCATGGTCACCCGAAGATGATTGCAAATTAGTATGTTATTTTTATTCGGTCTTGACTGCTTTCATTCATACTTTTACTCGTTGTGAAATACTCAATATTAACACATTGCCTTAATAGCTGGACATAATAATTTCCACGTTGCCGAAACAGGACTACGAAAAATACGCAAAAATCTTGAACAAGCGGGATGGTCAAACTGTACGATATCGATGGAAAGTGATACTGAGACGCGTTAAAGGTAGGTTTTTAAATGTAAACAAAATTGAGCTAGGTGATTGGATATGGCCCCGGCATTTATTCTGTTTTTCATTCAATTTATACAATGTTTCATTACGAAATGATAAATTGTCTGTCACGTCACCAATTCTCTATTTTTCACCACATACTCACTTTTCTTTGTTGTTGTTCGTTAGACGATTTCATTTTTCTAGTTTCTTATACTAACTTTTTGCTTTGAAAATTATATATTTCAAGATAGCTTATTAGAAGCACAAAAAAAAGGATTATGATAGAGACGAATAGCAACGACATCATCGATACCAACAATATCAACTTAAAATTTTGCAGTGCATTTGATAATGAGGTTCACTTTACGCTACCCAATGAAACGGAAAAAAAATCAAGAGGAATATGTGGCATTTTTACTATTGTTTTATTTTGTTACTTTGATCACAGATATCAGAATTTTTACCCTTTCTGAAATTTCCAAATAATGTGAAATCTGAAACCATATTTGGCACTTTTTTGATTATTTTTTTCATTGCCTTTCTCATACCGATCAGTTGATACAGCTTTTAGACATAACCAATTATGTCCGTACCAAATCAACTTGCAATATTTTAGCTAGAATGTTGAAATTTCAAGTTTCAACTTTTTATAGATGTTTGAAGCGAAAAGAAAAAAAAAGAATACTTTCTACGTACTTTGAATTTGGCTTATTGCCCCCTTTTCTCCTTTTCCCTTACCTTTTTTCTCACTATTTTTTCCGACATCTCTACCTTTTCATTTTCACAAGCTAATTGAAACTGTACAAACTATATGGTATCATTTTTTCAAATCTGTTCTAAAAAATAGAACACGGTCTGTTGTTTTGTATTGTTTGTTTTAATTCGCTATATTTTTCTTGAAGAATTTTGGAACTGGTTCAAGTAATTGAGTACGTGGATTAATTACATTTGTTTGTTTGTTTATTTGGAGCAATGGTACATGGCATCAGGTATATTGTTACTCGGTTTTGTTCAGATTTCGGTCTGGTACCGTTTCATTTGAAATGGGCAATAGGTTACAGTTCACGGGTGGACAGTCGTAAATATTTGTTCCTTTTTGCGTGTTGTGTAAATATCATGTTAGCTTTAGATTCTGTTTCCTAATGCGTTGATAAATGTTATGTTGGATAATTACTTTAAGATTAATTTTAAAAAAATAGAAGGAAACTGTAATCTGGGCAATATATATTCAGGAGATTCTGTTAATTTTCTGACCATCATTAATCGCGGAAAACTCACAAAATTTGGGGAGCATATAGCAAACTATTTTCAAACTTCCGGGTATGACAAATGTGCGCGACACTACCGTGACAAATGAATAACAGTAACGCACTCGGCCCTTCCAAAGTACCAACCCCTCTTTTTTAATAGTTCTTTTTATCTAAATCATTAAATAATTTTTTCTCAACAAACTTCCTTCCAAAACTCATACCAACGCCCTTCACGAAAACACTACAGAAGACTGAAACACCCCGAGTCCAAACTTTTGCCGGCACAGCACAGCATATGTTGTTGCACATACGTTCCTGTGTAGCTCAGTACGCATATCCATGGTACACCACCAGATAATACAGATCATAAGCAGTAATTATTCGTTTTATTTTTTATCCAAAAAAAAAGAGAAGAGAGAAAACTTCACTTCCGTGCAAGCACCGTAGGTACCCGTTTTATGATCAGCAAAGGTCAAGTCAACTTTATGAATGAAAAATAACGGAATAATTGTGAAAATCTCGGAGATTGGAAATGACGGCTCTGGTTGGCTCTGTTCCTTGTTGAAAATTGACGAAATTGTGGTTGGTACTTAGCTTGCTGATCCAGGCGTTTGGTAATTTCAAACATATACCATCTGTTAATCAACATGGGATGCATTCGAGTGACTTTGAGGGAGTGGACTCGTGTAATAGAAATTAGATCTTGACTCTATGGGCTTTTATAACTACAATGCCGAACCATTCTTCTGACGTTCTTTGCAACAGTTTGATAAAGTTTTTGAAGAAATCATAGTATTCTTCATGGGAAACTTTCTTGTAAGAGCGAAACGTCAGGTTAATACACGCGAACCCTCTCTTGATACCGCGCCGACACCATATTTCTAATAGACACACTACTTGTTTTTCGTGAAAATGTGTATTATCCACAATCCAGACCAAATCTTTTGTACGGCCCGGATTTTGGAGCTAGCCACCCGCTACCACATGTCTTCAGGTGTCAACTAGGTAATTTGGTACTCTCAATTGTGACAATTGTACAGTAAATCAAGTCAGCTAAACAGGCCCAATATACTAGAACGAGGCAACTTTTCGTATAAATAAACTGAAAATATACGCAAATCTTCACATTTTTCCTGATTCTCTAGTAAAACAAAAGCCAATACCCATGCTCAGACTTCAAACCACATTCGACAAACTGCAAAGCAGAGAAGAAAAGCATATGGATAACCACGGTATAAATTATAGTACGTCCAGCGCATACCGTTCTAATACAGCAAGGTCCAAACATTATCATCATCACAAGCTTTTTTTTTAAGTTTTTTTCAAGTTTCCGTATTAAGCAAAAAAGCCACCACATTCTAACGTTAATTCAAAAAAAAAAAAAAAAAAAAAAGATGGACAAGCGCGCGATGCGCCGGGTAAATAAACTAAACCAAATTGAGACATAATAGACCATACTTGCTCCTTCCAATACAAAATATCAGTTGTCATCATCTATCCCTTTTGTGCACATGGGAGTGAACACGTACTCACGCATTTGTGGGTGTGGATTGTTGGCATATCACGCATTTGAAGAACTAGTTTGTAATGTGTGTTTTTCTGTGGATGAAACACCAACGTGTGATTGTTTGCGTGAAGAAACGGTGGTGGTGCCAGAGTGTGGTGTAATTTACGAAATAGTTTTATTTTGTCCTCTAGTCAACGATTTGCCAACGAGTAATGAAAGTAATTAAATCCTTTGGATTTTCTGGTAATGGAGATGGGGCTGGACAGAGACTAAAAGCTGTGATCATATCAAGGAACGTATAGTTTTAAAAGGACAAAAAATACTACACCATGTTTTTGCGAAATTATGAACTACAGCATGAAAGCTGGGTGGTGTATGCGTTAACTGCGGAACCTCAAATCGTCTATCTTGTTCAGTTCCAAGTTGGTTTTGTACGTATCTACTTAGTAGTACACTTGAACTATTGTGCTTATTTTGATGAGCAAACATCCATTTTTAATTCTTGAAAGACACACAAATTTCTAGAGTATAATACTGGGTGTATGCGCATATATACAACACAATTCTCGAATTATCGCATCGCTAGCAAAATTTTGTATCTGGCTTCTACAATCTGTAAAATTAGAAAGACCAGAATCTTGTCTTCAGAACTATTGCTTGTTCGTTTCTCAAAAACTACTTGTCTTAACACCTTTAGAATCCAAAATTTAGTTTTCCCATAATCCTCAAAAATGTCATAATATATTTGAAAAAAAATAAACACAAACAGGGAAAAAAGGTTGCAAATTTCCGTCTCTATGGCAGTATGATTTGTTAGCTACTTAGTGCGTATAGTTGGTGTTCAACGAGACCTTTTTCAATTTGCAGTACTGTACAACAATAGTCAATTTTTGCAATAATATTGATAAACGAGTTTGGATTCTTTTCAATAGTACATACAACAAAATGAATATCATAAAAATTTAATTCGTTTAATCTCAAAATTTTTGAAGTATACCTAAAAGTAAAATTTTAACAAAAGTGTGTACTGTACAGTACATATTCAGGCATAAATCATACTGTCAATTGTTGATCTATTATATTATCATAAGTTAGGGATTACAATAAAACAGACCTCAGCTACTTTCATTATTCAGAAAATTATTTCTTTCGCTAACTACGGAGGTTTCTTATTCAGCGCTCAAATACTTCTCTTATGTTCAGCAATTGGGAATCATGGAATTTACAATAATAAAAGATTTCTATATTGAATTTACCAGTAAAAACATTGTGGTATATTTCCTGATGTCTGTATTCTTCTCTATTAGATAGTAACTATCAAGAATACTTTATTTGTAATTTTTATTGATTATGAAAAATGATAGTACCATAATAATATTATATTATAATCTACCCTTTATGCATCACTCCGACCAGCCATAGCCCCAACCACAGCAGCTATATTTTCTTGAGCTTGATGTACATTAACACCATGCTGCAGTTTTTCGAAAGTTGCTCCTTTGAACGATATACCTCGCAATACCGTGAATGGAAGATCCAATAAAACATTCAGCATATAGGATACAATAAAAGATGGACAACACTCGTCTATGCCTTTGGAATACTTTTTTAAAACTCACAAAGCTACTCTAACATCCGAGTTGACTTTCCTAGTTGTAAGAGATGCCAGAAAAATGTTAATGAACTCGTGTGGTTTTAACACAATCAAAACTATTTGATTGGCCGATCTATAAACCACTGTTCTCTTTTCTAAATCTCAAATAAGTGTACTTCTAGATACTGTACGAGCAGAACAATATTTTAAAATGTTATTTTTTGTTTCTCACATCATACGAACGAGCTTTTCATCACAACCGACAAAACTTCTACTCCTGACAAACTTGAGCTCTAAGCTGGAAAATCAAAAAAAACTTGGTTTTGCTACACTCTTAAAAAAACTCAAGCCAATAGTCTTTCAAACATATTTACATATCTACTAGAGAACTTGCACCATCACCAAATAATTTCTAAGGCAAATAAACAATCGGAAGGGCCCCCAATGTCTCCTTTAAAGTCTTTAAATAGATTGATTAGCTTATAGTTCAAATAATTGTGAATTCTGTACTCAGCTGAAAACAAATGAAATCTCGATTGGTATGTTTTCATACTTCAGCCTATGTCTTTTCAACAGAAGGATACAGTCAGTGTTATTTTCTTCCATAAAATTAGTAGGCTTGATGCTTTTGACTAATGGTAGTTTAGATTAGCAAAGCTTTATTTTGGTCAAACAACGTCCAGATTTTTATTAAAGAACACTACTAAGTGAGACCAGTATTTTCAAGATTTATAACATTCCCATATTGTGTGCCCTTAAGCTTGAAATTCTCGAAGCGTCAGAGAAGATTTCGACACTTGCCAAGCAGCTGTAACAATAGAACTTCTCTTCATTTTTTATGATAGGCAAGAAAAGTTAGAGTAACATTTCGGACATTGATTTTGCTTAAAACAGATTCAAGGGGTGACGGATGAGCCCGCCGGCCCTAACCCGGGCTGAACCTGGCCCGCATATAAGGGTGACGTTTGGGCCAATTTTTGTATGTAAAAGCTCGGCCTGGCTTGGGCTTTTACATAGTAAAGTCGGCTCAATCGTCACCTCTACCCGCATAAGGAGCGATGCTAGGGACTACAACAAATAAACTCCAAAAACTACAACATTTATGACTTGGATTTTCCCGTGACTTTTTTTAAATTTTTTTAATTTTCACAAGACGAAATTAATAAACCTTAAAAATTTTCTACTTGTAACTTGGACCTCTATTTTTTGTTCACAAAATTGAATTCATTGAAAACTTTTATTAAAGTGAGCCCCATTTACCTCTAAAGATTTAAACCCTAAAGTATAAATTTAACACTTTGCAAGCATGCTATATCAAATACTACCAATGACTGTCAGATGAAAGACTGCAGTCAATGTACTCTCGATAAATCAGAGCACAAAATACAAGTAGTAAGCTAGGCAGACAAGCCTCGAGTGTATCGCAACTTTATGACTATTAGGTACTGGAATAAGTTACAAGTGCTACCAGAATCTTGATTTTGTGAACAAAAGTTAGGACCTGGGACTAAAAGTCATGAATAACTATTTAATTTAACAGAATTTTAAAAAAGTTTATTATAACTTTAATAAACTTTAATAAAAGTCACGGGAAAATCCAAGTCATAAATGTTGTAGTTTTTGGAGTTTATTTGTTGTAGTCCCTAGCATCGCTCCGCATAAGCCAGCTCAATCATCACGTGTACAGTAAATTTATATCGGCTAATTAAAGTTTGGTATAATCTGGGCCAGTTCTCAGGCCAGCCCAGACTGGCTCAGATCATGACCACCCCTATTCGAGACAACGCTTTGCTTTACCTCAGCTGAAGCAAAAGAAGCATATTAAAAGTGGCTAAACTACAAAGAAGAAGGTAAGAAATAGAAGTTCAGATGTTTTTAGGTTAAATAGTAAAGCTCTTATTTAGATCAGTTCACAGATAAATGGTTCCCTTCAGAAAATAGAAATACAATTTGGCATTTTCTTAGTCTCACTTTCAACTAAAATACACAGGGCTTAATATTCCTGCTATCATCTTTCGTTTCATACAGTATATACCCTATATGTTGGTATAAAATAGCTTTGTTTTTTGTTGAAGGTTTGCTGATTGATTACTGGCAAAGGATTATCTAGTAGATTGTGTTAAAAAAATAAATATTTAGTGACATTGTGGTTGGGTTTGTAGCTGGTCGAAGTTATGCATTCATTCATAATCAGTTTATTGTCCTATGTCAAATAACTTATAAAAGATTTAAACTAATAAATAAAATACAAATAATGTTAATAACAATGAAGAAGACGTGTAATTGTGGATCAGTAAAAACCGAACAATCTGCGTTGCGACGAGGCTCACAATCTCGTGCGTTACTGTTGTATGAATAAAGGGTGTATTGGCTTTTCTCAGT
This sequence comes from Geotrichum australiense, assembly GCA_030563945.1. NCBI lineage: Eukaryota > Fungi > Ascomycota > Dipodascomycetes > Dipodascales > Dipodascaceae > Geotrichum > Geotrichum australiense. The sequence continues at coordinate 26,991 of JAJMKR010000053.1, read as the reverse complement.
TCTTCTCCAAGCGAGTGTGTTAAAAAAGCATTTGTTTCTACTTGTTCGATAGTTACTTTATATATATAGATATCAAGACCACCACTACCACGCAGACATGGTTGATGCAACAGCTATTTTATTTCCTTCTGCGCCTTTTTAATTTACTTCTAGTCGAACACCATTTACGCATCATATACAGCATTTCTATTGCAAAACCTTTCAACTCGACAACGGAGTTGACCTTAAATTGACATAGCTTGTATACCAACTCTGGTGGATCTTATGTGTTAGTTGCAAGCTTATTGAGTTTTTGAAATGACGCATAGGCTTTTAGAACTTTCCCGTAAAATAGCATTTTGCCAAAATTTAATGTAAAACTATCAAAAAGGCGATAGCTTACAATTTATTATAGAAACTTCCTATTACCGTTCTTTTTAGTATCAAAGTGCTCGAGAAAGCTTTCGAGGGATTGTCTGAAATGTAAAGCTTGAAAAGGTCAAGGCCAGTCAATTCAGCAACACAAACATTTTTGAAAAGTTTTTGATGTAAAATTGATACCATGTATACAGTAGTCTTTTACTTTCACTGACCGTGAATTCTGAAAAAAAAAAAAAAAAAAAAAAAAAAAAAATCTCAATGATCTCAAAGACTCACAAGATCTTTTGGCGCTCAACTATTATTTTGTGGCGCAAGCGTTGTTGTGAATTAGTTGAATTTCTTGCTGAAGAGCTTTTCTAGACTAATGACAAACGCTAGTCTTGGAGTTGATCACAAACGTATAGCTAGCGAGAGTAATTGGTTTTGTTTTTGTAAAATTAAGAATAAAAACTTCCAACTTCCCCAAGCTAGAACCCATAGAATAATTGATGTAAGAAAACAAAAGTTTTCTAATGAGCCCTTGTTAGCTTTGTGGTGCTTATGTGAGAAGCTGAAGACCTTTTGTGAAAGCCGTTAAAAAAATTCAGTTTGTGTCAACGTTAACTCGCTTCTACGTAGTAAAACGCACCCATTTATTCGTCAAAACCAGATCTGATACAATTTAAATTTTACTATCAATTGTCAAAGTTATGACATGTGAATTTGTACTATTATTTCTCTCAAAAAAAGTATAATAGGCAACATATTGACGTTAAAGGTACTATCATGAAACATTCATTAACGCTTCTAGTCTATTAAGGATCTTTTATTCAATATTGTCATTTAAAAACTCATTGTCATATTTTCTACTAATTCTAATAAACTCTACCTTAGTTTATAGTGTTAAAAGCCCAGTATATTGCAAATTGGGCGTGGAGACCAAGATATTAGGTGGTATACGAGTTTTCCCAGACTCGTTTTGTTAACCGATCGTGAATGCATCTCATGAAGTTCAACTCATATTGGTGTCAAGCTGTATCAGCCGAGAGCTTTGGGATTTTATTTTGCCTAATACTAAAGAAACTTTCAATGTCTCTAAGGCCAAATTTTCAATAATAATTTACAATATCATAAAGGCAGATTCATTTTGACTTAGCAAACCCCCATACTTTTATTGGGTTGTTTGAGTATCCATAGATTTATGATCCGTACATGACAAATTTTAATCTGTGATGCATTCTGTTTTAAGCTATGCTAGGTTCATCCTTCAATTTTTAGAATCAAAACTTATATTTTGCTAAGATAGCAGCTCTGATAACCAAATCAGCAGTGTTTAGCTCAAGAATATATACCGAAATACCATTTTAAGAACTATACATTTCATGTAATAGAGAAAACTCTGATATGATAAATGAAAGTGCTATTGAGCCAAAAATCAAATAGATTTCAAAAAGTTTTTCATGCTTTTAAATTCCCTGAACTAAGTGTGTTTAGTTATGATAGGGTTCAGAGTATACAAAAATTTGTAAAATCAATATCTGCTTGGTTTTGGGAAGTTCTGTTAGCTGCTGTGCAAAGATTTTAGAAAACGTTTTGCTCACAGTTAGAACAAAACTTACTTCTCATTTACACAAGTTTTGATACCAGTTTTCAGGCGTTAATTTGGTGAGGCACATCTAGAAATTGAACAGTGAAAAAGTGCTTAGCGGGAGTGTATCACCAATCTATAGGTCGCTGAACTCTTCTTTAGATATGGGGTTAAAAAGATTTGTTTCTCCAGCCCCTGATACTCAGAGTTAGCGGCTCACAAAAAGCTTGTACTCACATATTATCTGGAGCGGAAGCCAACATCACCTAAGCTTTATATCCTGGCTTATACTAGGACCTACATTTGACTACTTACTACGCTTATCTTAACTACGTGTCTCATATTTTGACATATTGAAGCTATCTATCGGAGATGAAGAATATGGTGTAACAAACACTTTGTCAATTAACGTCACTAAATAGCCGTCGTCACGACAGTTCAGATGTCACATTTACAATGTAAGCTCTCATAAGAAAATATCAAAGCTGGCAAAGCTTTTCCGCTTTTTGAATTCCTCCTATTTTCATTTTACTAACGCGATACCAAAGATATTCGCAGGCTCTAGTTTTCTCACCGAGTACTAGACCTCCCTTTTGTTCCAAAAATCCAATCACGATGAAACCTGTTAGTTTTCTTGATATCACGGTGTTTGCACTTATAAATTCAGTTTGCGTCATTCAGCAATACGGGATTGTATCGTTTCTGTTTTTGTCTGGGGGAGTTTTATACTTTTTTGGTATGTGTGAAGTTTATTCTATTTAGTTCAACGTTAGATGCAATCTTTTTAGCGGCACATATTATTCATTATCACCGTTCCATCCGATAAACTTCTATGGTCATCCCATATTGTATTGTCGCTTGAAGTATATGCATGGAGTCGTGTACTATGCTGAGCTAACGTCACTCCTCTTTTTGAATTTATATCTTATTAAGCAATTGTGCTTCCGGTGAAAATATTTTGGAATAGAGCCATAAGAAACTATGAAGATCGTACTGGGTTTGACAGAAAGAGTGCTCTATCAGAATATGCTATAGTTCAATTTGTGAAATGGTGTAATGAAAAATTGAATGCTTCCCATGTTGGATCGGTGTTCTACTCGAAAAAAGTTTCAAAATGGTTTTTCAAGTTTAGGAAGTACAGAAGTGGAGGTGCCTTGTTGAGTGACATTATTTCTGAAGAAATCAACGAGGTATGTAGTTTGAATTTTGCACGACAACTTTTCAGAAAATGGCCCACTCTGATTGTGATTTACCAAGACTAAAATCTAACAATGTTTCAAGGGACCTATGAAAGGAGTTTGGTTTAGATCTCCCCAAAGAGGTCATGAACATGATATTATACTATACTATGTACATGGAGGAGGTAAGTTAAGAGAAAATCTTCAAAATAAACAAGATTTTAAAGAAAAGTTACTGTTTGTCATCTTCTATGCTTGCTAACTTCTCATTATGGTTTGATTTACCCTTATTTTAAGGATTCACATGTGCCTCTGTATACTTTTATGCCGAATTTTTAACAACGCTTGTAGTATCATTGCAGATGCAAGGATTCAAAAATCCAGCAGTATTTGCAGTCGAATATGAGCATGTTCCAAACGCAATGTTTCCTGAACAATTGTGTCAAGTTTCTGCAGGTTGGATGTATCTGGTCTCATTATTCCCAAATTCCCATTTAGTGATGGCAGGAGATTCAAATGGCGCTACATTGGCGCTTAGTCTACTACTACATATGGCAAATCCATCAGACTCATTCCCGTTAGTGACTCCTGTTCCTCCGGCGGCTGCGGTGATGATTTCACCTTGGCTATTCTCAAAATACGACCGTCAGGATAACAAAGTGGATTATATTAATACCAAGTTACTACGACAATACGCCACGCTATACACCGATTCTGCAAGTGAATTTTTAGAAGTTTATCAAAGTCCGGGGTTATGCAAGTCTAGAGCTTGGTGGGCCAAAGCATTTCCAGTAACTGGAATGTACATTCTGTATGGCCGAGAAGAGCTAATGGCAAGAGAAATTGAAGATCTGGCAATGATTTTAGAACAAGCCGGACAAGTCAGATTGGAAGGCGAAGTCGGACAAATACATGCATGGCCTGTTACTCAGATGTTCATTGGTAGAACCTTGGAGGATAGAGAAGCAGGAATAGACGCCATTTCTAACACATTGGCGTATATGCTATTGTGGAAATCCTCGTTTACCTCGCAGCCAAAGTATCATTAGTTTTTAGAATTCTGGAGAGAGTATTATAATTTTTTCATGATATAGAAAATAAAGAAATTTCATACATGCAAAAGTTAAAAGCTGGTAATTTAGGACCAAGTATTTCAGCAATCTTAACAATCATTATTATATAGAACCGCTCCTGTTCTATCTATTACTCTTTGTTTAGCTTTTACAGAATTCAAGATTTCTATGGGAAACCCTTGAGTTTATTGGGAAATTGGAGGAACAACGCAATGTGTCATGGGTCAGCCTCGCTTCCAATGACAAGTGTTACCCAGAAGTACACAACTCAAGGTAACACTGGCTGAGGACCATAGAAGACCTCGACGAGTATGATTCCAAAGAAAGCCATGAAATCAGGGTAACTGTGGAAAACAACAAAGTAATATAAAAGGGAGAATTTTCATTGTATGATTCGAGTAGACTTGAGAACT
>JAJMKR010000053.1:0-22300 GCA_030563945.1 Geotrichum australiense | reverse complement strand
ATGTGTGTCTGTTGACGTCCCAATTAGTAAGTTTCCAAACCTTCTTCCAACAGAGTCAAAAAGTTTAAAGTATTGTAGATTACGTACAATGCGTTGTGTGTAGTATAAGAGGTCAAAACTATTGGTGATAGGTGGTGGGTTTTCTTCACTTTTCGTTGTGCAGTTCGTGATTTTCTAGGTGGTATCGCATTAGTATTAACATGATATTAGAACGTATAAAGCTGGCATGAATGGTCAAGGTTGGTATAAAGCCAATTTATATGACATAAGACAATTAGGGGTGACGTTTGGGCCAATTTTTGTATGTAAAAGCTCGGCCTGGTTTGGGCTTTTACATAGTAAAGTCGGCTCAATCGTCACCTCTAAAGGCAATAAACTGATTATGAATGAATGAATACAGCCAATTTGTACTGTAGTATATAGAAGCAAGTGGCATCAAGAATTGATAGTAGCAAAATCTAATAATACCTGTCTAAAGACAATTCTAATTGGTGTGCACAGTTTTCTGTAAATTATTGTGGTTCATAATATTTTTTTTATTAAACACGATCTCATTTCGAATGGTGTTGAAGAATATCAAACAGTAGCTTTCGCAATTGATCCATAAGTTCTGCTAGTCAATCTTTTGTTACAGCTGTCAACTTACGCTTTCAGCCGAGTGTTGATGAACAATGTGCGTTTCTTTTTCTACCTGTAATTTTCAGGGCCTTTTTGAAGAGCTAGGATAACTGACAAGTATACTTACACATTAGAGTAGTTGTCTTCTTCATCATGATAAGCTGAAAACTAGTAAAGAAACAGAAAAGGAAATCATTTTAGATAAAAACAGTGTGTTCAATGGTCCCCAACTTTTTGATGCAGGCACACCTGAGTACTTACAAAAGCTAAACCCTGATTTTAAGATATCAAAAATAACTGACGTACACGGTACAACTTACCGTACAAGTCGCCTTTGACTTTATATGATTGCAGAAGATTAGCTAGAACTGTACCGGAATTGAAATAATGTGTCAATATGTAGGGCTCGATGATTGCCTCAAAACAACGGTTGTTTCTTTCTCTGCCTTTGCAAAAATTATAGTAGATGGTTACAATCAAGCGAAGTTGGAAAGTCGTCGTTTGAAATATATATTTCTGTTCCGAGGTATATTTATACTGTATTATCAATTCGAATGTTTATGTTAAACGGATTAATGTTAGGAATGCAAGATACCTTTCACAGAATTTGCCGTTCAAATAATCTTGTGAAATATGCAATTGTCCATTATATTCAGTGATTTGCAAAAAAATTATCTATCAATTGCAATTGAAACTATCTACAGTGTCTCGTCTAGATAAAATTCTATCTTACTTCCTTGTCATCTCATTCTCAGAGTAGTATTGATAATTAATCCCCCGCACATCGAATCAAAAGCAGAAAGCGCGTTAGTCAATGATCTAAGAACTATCAAAAATCGGGGGCACAAAGGGACAAGCTTTCCGTACGCGAGTAGAAAAGCCGAATTTTACTAAAGGGCCCTGGGCAAATCATTATATTTAAAGATGTCATAAAAAGTGTTTTAGTTTATCGACAATATTGCAATTATCTGTAACGTGATGGAGGTTCAAAAAAAGTCAAGTTTCAGCCTTTCGGTATACAAAATTTAAGCCTAATAGTAGTTGAAACTTTAACAAATCGCAATAGAATATACAAATCTTGAAAAACAAATAGATGGCTCAAGTAGAATCAAAAACTAGTCATTCACGTCATTTATTCAAAGAAAACAAGATATTTTCAATATACAATAATGTTCTTATATGGTTAGGTCACTTCTGGCTACACTGAAGATGGTTTTGGAAGTTGTGGACGTTGATTAACCGATTAGGAAATTTTTCAACCTTCACAAAACCTGGAGCACACAATAAGTTGATGAGCACTGCAGAAAGCTGATTATAATGAGTTAGCGAGAAAGCCTTAGCATCATCATTAACAAAAAAAAGTAAAGCCCAAATTGTACTTCTTCGGAGTTTCAAATAAATAATATTGAATGATTGATTTACATAAATATATTCAAAATCGCTAACCTTCAAATAATGTTTTATATCATTTTTCTTCTTTGTGAGATGGTAAATCACATATTCAAAGTGTAGCATCTTTCAAAGACAGAATACAAAACAACAGAATCAGCTTATCAACAGAATACGAAGAATCATTTGCATTATTCACAGTATGGTTTTCGTATCTATAATAGCTCTAGCAACATGCGGATCTCTGCTATTAATATTAGTGCTAGCCCTTCAGCTAGGTCTAACAACGTGGGCAGTCGACAAATCGAAATTTACAATCACAAATTACAGATCGAAAGAGATAAATTTCCCTATCATTTGGACGATTGCGAACTTACTGTATTTGAATATCAGTCAAGTTATATACGCTAGTATATGGCACGGAGAAGAATTCTATAAATCATTCAGTGGTATCGGCATGTGTGATGTATTTATACGGTTTGATACCTTTGCCGCAGTTTCAGTCGTCACAGGAATCACGGCAGTGTGCATTCATCTCAGCAATATTGTCAGGCCAAAGGGTCCTCCCAAATACTACTTCGTGGTAACTGGCGTCAAGTGGAAAAAGTATCTGGTTGATATTGCAATTTGTGTTGCATTTCCACTACTACAGAATCCTATCTTATATCTATTACAAACCCAGCGATACACTGTCGTTGAAAATATGGGATGTAATGTGGCATTCACAAGAAATTATGTGTCCCTATTTGCCTATTACATGTGGTTTGCTGTGTGGTCAATAACAGCTGCAGTATTTGCTGGAATCACTGCATTCTACTACTATCGCAGAAAAGCAGATTTCCGAGATCTTTTAGTTACAACGAAATCAGAACTTTCAGCACAAAAGTTTTTCCAAATGATGGCTTTCAGTTTTGTCATTATTCTTGGGCAGCTACCTTTCTCGTTATATCTTGTGATTTCCAAATCAACAACACTTTCGTGGAGCGCTTATGATTTCAAAGAAATCAAATCTTCCTGGAAATACATTGTCTTCATAAAATATAATTCTGTGGCCACCATGGACCGATGGATTTTCATTGCATTTGCCTATGTTGCTTTTCTTGTGTTTGGACTCGGTGAAGATGCGATGAGAGTATACAAAAAAGCTCTTACAAAAATTGGGCTGATTCCACTATTGCTCTCCATATATAAAAAGATACGGCCTCTTTTCCCCAGACGCATTTCAAGAGCCAACTCTACATCTGAGTCCACATGTACACAGATCATAGTCACCTCCAAAAGTGAATACAATGGAATACCTACTGGCAAATCAGATGACTCGAGATTTGATTCGTCCACATTTTCACAATCGCCTCTATCCGTGACGCACGCAGGCTTGAATGGAAGAGACCCGCGCGACCGGTGGAGCTTTAATGATACTAGGAATGATGGTGATATTGGAATTGGACTGAATGAACTGAGTGAGAGAGATTGGAATAACTTCTACAGGCTACAGAAAGCCGCTCTTAGAGATGGTGTTGATGGGACAATTATCATTGAGGAAAAAGGGCCGCTTGATGATAACAAAGAAACAAAGAAGTAAAAAACGTAACCTCCCAGACAATTTGACATATCTTATGAAACCAATATAATTAAGTTTAGCATACACAACTCATATCTTTCGTTAGGTGCAAAGCGAGCAAAGTTGATAAAGAACATACCTTACAATTTTTACAGAAATGTAGTCTATAATATAGTCTTACCAGAAATAATCACACGTACGCGTAACTTCCCTCTATCAGAAATAAAAATATTAAATTTTCTTGAAAAAAACACTGCGTTACAAAAACTTTATGCTGTACTAGAGAAATAGTGAAAGTGAAGTCACCGAGGTGGTATAATCTTGAATATCGTCGAGCCAACTGCTGTGTGTTGGATTATTAATTCCATTAATTTCTACAGCGTAATATGAACAATTGAATATAAGAATATCAATACATTTCGCTTCATACCTGATGATGAGACTTAACGCGTTAAATTTGTTCTTCCTGCTCAGCCTCTTCAGCCTCAGCTTCGGTTTGTTTACGCCTACCATTAGGGATAGTAGTGATATTTTCTATAATATCAAAAAAAAAGTTGGGAGGAGAAAATCCCCAGTAGTTTGTTAGTTCTTGAGTTCAATTGAGTCCTCCTCAAATTAGAGCATTGAAAAAAGCTCCCAGAAAAACAAGTTTACTTACGCTGAACCAAACTGATGCTTGGAATGGTTTTTCCGTCCGATTCGTAGTTTTGAATACTGGCATTGGCTTCGACATAAACAAGAGCTCCCTTATCCAAGTACTGAGTCAAAAAGTTAATAGCATTAGGATCAAACACAGTAATGTTGAACCACGAAGTAGGACTGTTCTTGCTGGTGTTTACGGCCAAAGAGTATTTGGTGTATCTGACACCATTCTTCGATTCGTAATCAAGAGGCTTGTTTCCGAGACGTCCAATAAGGGTCATCTTAGCCAAATCATTGGCAGCGCGAGTGGTGCTGAAAGCTCTGGTGAATGTGCGGTTCATTGTTGTGGGGGGTTTTTCGTCGTGTTTGTAGAAAATAATAAGAAGAGTTGATAAAATCTGAAAGACAATCAGAGTTGTGTTGTGATCTCTTTCCACGTTCAAGTTTTTTAATAGGGTTGGGGCAGTTGAAAAATAAAATTGGAAGCCTTGCTAAACGGCTACAGAGATGTCTAAATTGCTGGGGTGAACCTGGCACATTTCCTTCGATATATGACAGTTTTATATACTCTGGCTCAAAAAGCGGAGTCAAAGTCAAACATCACTCGAGCAGAACCGATTACAAACTATGTCTCAATCGCATATTGTGAAACTTAGGTTCGTGTCTTGAGCATGTTGGTCTTCTCAAGAACATGAAATGCAAGGTTGGTCATTGGTGAAAACGCGAAGGTTAGGGTAGGAACGCGAGAAGGCTAGCAAGGAATACTAAAACAAAGAACCTAGGATTGTACACGTACAGTATGTGCTCAACACTGTTTATTGAGTGGTATATATATGTGTACTACAGTAGTACTCTCAAACCACAAGTATAAGGATTCATCAAGGAAAATCGATAGATTTGACTAACTGGCATCTTTTCATGCACAAAGAGAGCCTGGCTTGATTGAAAAAGACAAGTACGTAAATTTACATATTTCTATAGAATCTTTGAATATAATAGCTGGAGCTGCTTGAGTTTATTAAGGATTGCCGGTATACTATTCGAGATAAGATGAAACAGATCGATAAAACCGCTTGATGAGACTTTCCCCCACGGTAATATCCTAGGCCGGGGTTAATTCTGTGGTCGAGCAACTTGAAAATATGCTTAACTAGCGTACGAATATCTCAATGCTACAAGCACTTCATGATCGCCTGGTAACGTATAATTACGCATATTTACAGCACAACAACCCCATACCAGTAGTTTAGCTTGGGTAATTGCTACTGTTCAACTTTTCTACCAGTAATCTGTCATTGAACACGTAAAAAAATTGTTTTTAAGAAGTTAGAAGGACCTAATATACGTTATTCACGCAGCCACACATATAGGACGATAGTGCTTGTCATGAATTGTGGTTTTAATAAAGGAATAGTTAGCAACTACTTCTACAGAAAATGCAAGCTTCTTCCAAACTATTCTCTACTATTATACTGCTTCCAAACCTCCGCATTATGAATGTACCATATTGTTTCCTGATATTTCTGAAAATGAGCTCATGATCGTATTTTCAAAGCTATGTGAATATGCAAAGCTGCTAAACCGGATCACTTACTTTTGTAACTGTCTCATTTTTAGTTATCAAAAATTATACAATACTACGTTAAAAATCATCAATTTCAACTTTCTATAGGTTCTCTAATGTTAGTCAAAGTTGAGTCCATGAGCGTGCAATATGGAATTACAATTTTGAAACTGTAATTTGTACCATACTTGGTGATTCCAGATTAATTTGCTTTTTCCCGAAAATTTTAGCAGCGCTCGTCACAAGCAAATGAACCGATCATGATTGTTGTAATTGACGCTACAAACTCCAATTGAAGCCAAACTCTTGAATGATACTAAACTTCATACTAACTCAGCACAATCACTTTTGATGATGCTTGCAAATCAGAAATATAGAAACGCTCCTTTATTTGATTTTAAAAGACAGATTTTTCATTCAATATATTTGAAAAGTTTTGTATAATATGATAGTATTTTTTTTGACATATAATTGAATAATTCAAATGTTTTCCTTGGGGTCTAAGTTGTGTCTCAACATTGTGAGCTTCTATTATGCGCCAAATTTGCTTCATTTGCATGGGGTTTTAACAAGTTGCGTGCTCGATTCTGTATCTAAAGCTATTATGAACTAATTCAATTTGACTTTCACAAGCAATGACTGATACTATATTTCAGAGTACTGTACGAGAACCATTACACGATGCTATGGTAACTTCGTTTGCCCCCTCTCCTTTAACATGCATATTAAAGTAGGTGTGTTCTTTGAAAAGCGTTCCAGAACATGTGTGTAAATTAGATATTACTGTCCTCAGTACGTTTTGTTAATCTAACGAGTCAACAATTTTCTGCTACCTTTGCTAGTATTTTATGGGACGGAAATTAGTTAAAATATTTTTATAAAGGATGGTAAGCATGTTTTCGTCAAATTACCAAAGAGACTAAAAGAGTGATGAGAAATTAATCAATAAATATACTATACACAATGCAAGCCGTTCCCGTAAATATGCTAAGATTATTATACGCAAACACCTGGTCTTAACTCTAGTTTTCTTCATCAATTTCATCTTCAAGCCACCCTGACAACTTTTTCTCCACAGTAGGCCATTCTCTTTCTTCCACATCCACTTCAACAACAGTCACACGGCCTTCCAATCCACCTATTGCAACATACCCTCTCCCCCAGCAGCATCTATTAAGTGGACCTTCCGCCTTCCATCTTGCAACTGGCCCGTCCCTATCTTTTTCAAGATCCCATAACTCTACCCTGCTCTTTCCATCCACGCTGACAAATATTCCACTGGCATCCTTTTTCCATTGAACGTCATAAACTTCCGTATCTCTATTCCAAATTCCGAGCACACCACCTTCGAGACCTCCTACCCGAATTCGCCAGTCCATACTGCTACTCAGAACAAGTCCGTTGTGCACTGTCACATTTGTTACATGTGACCTATGCGACCCTAAGTGTCCAACAATCCCTGGTTGTGTTCCTGCATGGCCATACCTTTCAACTTCGTAAATTTCACCCGATTCTGTGCCAACAACTATTTTTGTTGCGCCGGGAATTGGTGATAACGTCGTCACTGGCACATCTAAAACGACCTTGTCTTGTGGTTGAAGTAGCATGTCTGGCGTCCATGTACACACTGTTCCATCTGTACTTCCCGTAACAACTGTATGAGCCGTGGGGTGTCCAAGACCATAGACAGGATGAGCATGGCCATCAACACCTGACTCTAATATAGGTTCCGAGCTAGATAGATTCCACACCACAATCTGGCCATTATAGCAGCTTCCTAAAACGGTGCTTGGTGTACTGAATTCCAATGCTACAACCGGACCCGACGCAAGAAATGTGTATTCAGGAACGGTCCTACTACCATGCAAATTCCATACCTGAACTAACCCGCTTCCGGCATGCGAAGAAGCAAATAGTTCGGTATGATAAGGGCTCCATGCCAATGCAAGAACGGCTGTAGATTGTTCTGATTTGAAATGTGCATAAGGGCGTAACGGTGTTTGTTCGTCTTCGATCACCGGTGCGATAAAATGATTCGTGGTCACGTCGTACGTTGAAAGAGAACGTGACAGTACTTTTAGAGAATGCGAGAGAAATTGGGAAAGTTCGAGATTGTCGGAGAGGTTTTCGGAAGGATCTATAAAAGTGATTTTTACTGTTGGTGTGGTAGTGCTATCGCTACGTTGAATGGGTGACTGTGGTTCGGACAAAATGTCTGGTTCTGAGGTTGGTGGAGACGTGTGTGGTATAATTGGGCCTTCTTCATCTTCTAGTAGTTGGTCTTCTTCGTCGGATGACATCCATACTTGTATTTCTTTCGAATATGTTTCCAATGGAACAGGCTGGATGGGAGGAACATCAAAAACTTGGAATATTGTCGATGTCAAGGTTGTTGATGGGGTTGCAGATCTGTTTGACAAGACCGATGGCTCTCTCGAAGGGATCTTTCCAACTAGTTCAGTAACTATATCATCAATGGATTGAGTCGATGTCGTTATAGGAGATTTCTAGAAGCACATGTTAGTTAGATCACGAATATTAGACTATCAACTATTGGGATCATACTGTTCGTGACGTCGTGCTTTGTCGAGGTTTAAATTCACCTCTTTTCCTCTTGAGTTCGGCAATTCTAGCTTTTTTGTCTTCAATTAATGAAGAGTTGCTTTCTGAGTTCATTGATGTAATTCCTGTTGAAACGGTTTTAAATACTAGCTTGCAACTTATCCCTATTGTGTTTTGATTCTTTAAGGTCTTTCAAACTTTGTAAATAACAACAATTACACTCACCTTGATTCACTAGCTGCAAGGGTTAGGTTTCGTGCTCCACCCTTAGGAGTATTGTGGTCTGGGGTTCATATAAAAAGCCAGAAACATGGACCACACATATTGAGATTCTATAGTAATTTATTTTTTCTATAAAGACAATATGAATATTAAGGTACATACTAAACAAATTCGACATCCCCAGCTCTGATTAGATATCTTACTGCACTGTATCTGATTGCGCAAATACTCCCTGTTGTTAAAATAATTTCTTCGTCTTCAACTTTTACAGTTTCCCTAAAATTCGGTGCTATAACTCGAATGAAAATTGTTTTGTCAAGATCTGGTCTCTCTATCATTGATACTCCACCTCGTGTATCATCCAGTGCTTGTAAACTCTCTGGTAACTTTTTGAGAAACTGGTCATCGAATAAACGTTTCAAAATATCATTGTGGCTGTAGAATGTTAGTTATAAGGTATAAAAAAATAATGCGGAAATTGAACTCACGCTCTTAAATAATCGAGTTCTGACTGTGATAAGTTTTGCTGCTGCGTATTTTCTTTTAAGATGTATAGAGCGAATCTGTCAATCTATTAGATCTTGTTAGCTTCTGTCGGAATCACTCGTAATGGAACTGCGCTTGAATCATACTTTTGCTAGCCGCGTTCGCATATAAACCCTCAGTAAATATTTCACTCTTTCCAATTCTGTTTCAACTATCAAAACTTTTAGTTGGCCGTCCTTATGCGCTCCTAAATTCATAGACATCTCTTCTATATAGTTCATCTTGTTCTGATTAGTATAAAAAGCCTGAAATACTGATTTCCCACACATACCTGTTGGCGAACTCTTTCCATGATTCTATCTACTAACGCCCCTTCAAAAGGTAGAATTTCCGGTGCACATTTCTCTGATATCCAAAGTGCTTGTAGTTTTCTCAGATCATTGGTTCTCAGTTCGGAGTCGCTTTTAGTTTGTGTAGATTTATTATGCGGATTCAAGCCATGGAGTAGAAACTCCAAATCGGAGCTATTGTGTGTCGTATCATGAGTTGTGTTGTAGCCTACACTACTTGATCTGAAATCAGAGCGAGGTTCAGAATAAGATTGCGTATCTTCGTCATCAAGGTTCATGGAACTCATTGTTTCGCGTTTTATATTGATGTTTTGTGGTAAACTGATTATGAATGAATGGTAAGTAAAACTTTGGCTCGGAATTTTTTTGAGTGATGTTTCTCAAGTACAGTAAATTGACTTTTCTAACTTTTGCATATCGAATTGTCTTCCAAACTAAACAACATCATAACTAAATTCACAAAATACTAAGATGGTTGGCGGTCCGATATACGAAAACAAGTTCTCAGATGAGGGCGAGTACTCTTCATATGGTTCAAGTGTTACTGCTTCTTTTCAGTCGGAACGATCAAGGTTTATGCGATCAACGAATACAGCCATGTCCAAAAGAGTTCCCCAAAAAAAGACAACCAAGCAAGATCTCGAATTTACAGCTCGAAGTGATATCATGGCTATGGGCCCATCGCCTACCGATAATGCAGTAGCAATTGCGGGGAAAGATTTCTTTCAGATACTTAGAATAGATGGAGACGCAATAAGTGTAGCGTACGATATGAAAGAAAATCTGAAATCGAGGGATTTTGAAAAGATTCATAGGGTGAGTTGCGTTGCTTGGGGACGAGGAGAATTTCGAAGGAACATTGCATTAGCTACTTCAGGGGGTGGAATTCTACTATACGATATTGAGAAACAAACTTCTTACGTGCAACAGAACGCCAAATCAGTTATAAGATTACATGATTCGAATCGACCTGTCAACAGCCTTATGTTTGTTCCTTCTCTGAATTCTGTTATGATATCCGCTGGTGGTGACGGAGGAGTACGTGTTTGGGATTTGCGAGTCAACAAAAAAAAGCCAGTAGCCATGTTTGTCAAGCCAGGAGATGTGGTTCGAGATGTGCAAGTCAGTCCATTTGATGCAACTAAGATTGCTGCTATATATGATTCCGGTGTGATACAGACATGGGATTCGAGGAACACATCATCTTTCGAGCGAAGGATAAACGCACATTCAGGCGCTGGTTTATCGCTTGACTGGCATCAAGACTACAACTACATAGTGTCGGGAGGTCGTGATAAACAGGTGCAGATTTGGAATATGAAAACAGAAGCGAGGAACCCCGATTATGTGATACATTGCCCCACCGCTGTCGGAAAAGTTAGATGGCAATCCGATCTTCAACACACAAACGCATCCCAGACATACGGGGTTCTTAATACAGATATTGCGACATCCAGTATAAGTGTTCATGACAACAATGTGTATGTCTGGAATCCTCGAAGGCCATATGTCCCACGTTATATAATTGACTCACATTCGCACACGGTTACGGATATTTTCTGGCGTAGTAATGAGATATTATGGACGATATCCAAAGACAAAACTTTTATTCAGCATAATTTAACGAACCGAGATATTGAGATTACAAAGTTGCCTTCACAAGCAATAGGATGGGATTTTGAGGACTCTTTCAGTTATGTAGCGCAATCCAGAAAGGTGATGCAATATTTCCAGACAGATGAACTTAGGATGGAACAAATTCCTGAGCGAATACATAATATGGATAGGCCACTTGTCTCGGATCCACCGCCGCATTTACCTCTTCAGACTCAATCAATATGTACAATACTTTGGCCGGGAAAGGATGGCAACTCATGGAAATTTTGCGCAGAAAACTATATTTATTTTAAGAGCGACATCGAAGAATTGAAGGAAAGCTGTGATCATAATTGTTATGTGGCCATGACAACTGGAAAGTTTAGAATTGCTCAAACCTGGATAATTTTAAAGGAAGTTATGGAAGATTCAATGAATAAACAGGAGCCCGCAAATTTGAAAAAGAAAGAGATAAAAACTAGCGCTCAAGTGACAGCCAGCTCGAAAATTGCGGAAAGTCTGAAAAATTCAGATCAAGTTACACCGTTATTGAAACCGGAAAGAGATCTCAACGAGAACATCACCAAGCTTTCAGATATGAGACTAGACAGAGGCTCGAATTCTAAAGTAGTAGAAGAGGCAGCAATTTTAACGTCGTCGTCGCTTAATTCTGAAAATGATATAATTGAGTCCTCATATGAGAGTTCCAGCACTCGAAATAAAATGTCATCGTATGAAAGTTCGAACTTGAAACCGACACCTCTAGAATCAAAGTCTTCTGAAAGAACGGAGATATTTGAGAAAGACGAGGAATACTCACATCCCTGGAGATTAACGAGGTTACTCCAGGTAACCTGCGATTATTTTCTTAATGAGGGAGATCTACAAACCTGTACCACCCTGGGACTATTATTCCTGCCATTTTTTCCTGAAGCATTTGATACGAAAATGGTTGAGGAATGGACCTGGTCATACATCCGTCTTCTGCGGCAGCACGAGCTCCATAGCACCTGCGCAGAAATTATCAAATTTTCACAATTTGATAGTCTTGTGAAGAAAGGACAAACAGACACTATATTTGATGCAGTTTGTGAAAGATGCAGATGTCCTTTAGTAGAAAATGCGAATATCAAGGAGAGCAAAGAAACAGTGGCATTCTGGTATTGTAAAAAGTGTCAACGGCGCTTGGACGGCTGCAGTTATTGTAGAGAGCTGGTTAAAGGGATAGCCGTTGTGCTCATGTGTGGGCATAAGTTGCATCCGAAATGTTTGGATACATGGGCAGAAGGCAATGTTAGGTGTCCTGTTGGTTGTTAATGAGTAATGATATCGATCTTGAAGCATATAAAACTGGTATATCATAACGTCACAAAACTGTCTTTCATACTCTATGTCATACTAATAGCCTTATATCGATACTGGTATACTTATATCGATATAAGCTTGCAAATGAAAGCCGCTGAACTGTGTTCGCGTTTCGTCGACAATTACAGTGCGCTGTGCATTAGCAATTAGCCAGACTAGATATTTGAGTCCTATCGACTTTTCAAATCTCATTCTGATCTGTGATATTTTTTTGAGAGTTACAATTTTTTTTCTTCCCCCATTTCCTCGGAACGTTTTGCACTTTGTTAACTTATAACACACACGTACTACAGTGTGTATTTTCATGATGCATAATATTATGAGAGATTAAGGTTAAAGTCCTGCAATAAACATACTGTACTTTTCGCGCTGTTTTCTAGAAAAGAGTCAATGTTCGGTAGCATTCGTGAATATGTCAGGAAACATGAGAAATGAGTCAAACACAACTGTATTTACAACAAAGCGTTCCGAGAATAGGTCCGACTCCGTTTGGCTGCTGACAGTGAAAATCGGCCATACAGTACGAATTATATAGACCATTTCTCGAGATTTTGAAGACGTAATTAGTTTGTTTATGAGACATAACATATTATGGACATCGCTATTTTTTAATTGCAAAAACCTACTGAGAGCATGTATATTTATCAGGTCTATAAGTATAGCTAGGAACGAACTCTTACATACTGTACTGTACTCAATACTACGGCTACGGGCTTACGGCGGATGTGGAAAGGCTGTACAGTGCATTTTCTATGAGAGCCTAAATCATGTAGAGTCATGTGACTCACACTAAACTCAGGCACATCCTAATTACCCCGGTTACTATTGGCTCGGCAAGAAGTGCTTAGTAAGCTTTTCTAGGGTTCGCTGGCCGATACCGGAGCCCAAAACAACGGTTATACGCGGCAAGTGGTGATCTTGTCAGTTGGGACAGTCGTATATGGAGAAAAGAAGGATGGTGAACTTGATGGAAGCTGGTAGACGAAACGCAAGTAGTAATACAGTACTTGGGAAAGTTTCAAGATTCCCTTGAACTGGCCAATTTGATCTCTTTGGATGGTCCTCCAGAGTGGTGCACTGTCCAAGTCGCAGCAGCAGCTTCAGATCAATGACTCTTTATTTCACTTGCGCTGTTAAAACATCAATTGCATGCCTAAAGGTGTGCCTACAGAGCTCAGAGATGGCACGAATACTTAGGAGCCGTTAATACGAATGATGGAAATTTGGCATCGGAAACGCACGTCATACTCAATAAGAGTAATATTAACAGGTGCTTCATTTAAAGTTATTCATGGTTACCCCATCTGTCTTGTCTTATTTATTTGGTCTTATTCCTGAAAAATTTTCCCTCTTTTTTATTTTGAATTTTTTTTCATTGAATCATAATTCTTGCTTCTTCTTAACAAAAGTACATATTTATATCATTCATCCTACCGAATATTTCGAACAAAAATCGCCCAAGAAAAGCCAGCTCCAACAAGATCATAATATAATTCAAGATGCTAAAAAACCCCTCCCAAAAGTACGCGAAGTTTCCCACCATCAAGCTTGAAAATCGTCAATGGCCCTCGAAGACCATCGAGAAACCACCCAGATGGCTCTCGACTGATCTCAGAGACGGTAACCAATCTTTACCTGACCCAATGTCTGTCGAAGAAAAGAAAGAATATTTCAACAAGCTTGTCGAAATTGGTTACAAAGAAATCGAAGTTGCTTTTCCATCCGCTTCTCAACCTGATTTCGATTTCACAAGATTCGCTGTCGAAACTGCCCCAGAAGACGTTAGTATCCAAGTTTTAACACCCGCCAGAGAAGAACTCATCAGAAGAACAGTCGACAGTGTGAAAGGTGCTCATAGAGCAATTGTACATATGTACCTTGCTACATCTGATCTTTTCAGAGACGTTGTTTTTGGCATGTCTCAAGAAGAATGTCTAAACAAAGTGGTCGAATGCACGAAACTCATTAGAAGCCTCACTAAAGACGCAGAAGAGAAGTCAATTTCTCCTAGTGGCAAGCCTACTTACTGGCAATACGAATTTTCCCCTGAAACTTTCTCAGATACTCCTGTCGACTTTGCCATCAAGATTTGCGAAGCAGTAAAGCAAGCTTGGGAGCCAAGTGAAGAAAACCCTATTATTTTTAACCTTCCTTCAACTGTCGAAATGAGTACTCCCAACGTGTATGCTGACCAGATCGAATATTTCTCCACTCACATTTCTGAAAGGAATAAAGTTTGCATTTCTTTACACCCCCACAACGACCGAGGTTGCGGTGTCGCTGCTGCTGAGCTTGGTCAACTTGCTGGTGGTGACCGTGTCGAAGGTTGTCTTTTCGGCAACGGTGAACGAACTGGTAATGTTGATTTAGTCACTCTTGCCCTGAACCTCTACACACAGGGAATTCATCCCAACGTCGACTTCAGTGACATCATGTCCGTTATCGATGTCGTCGAGAAGTGTAACAAAATCCCGGTCCATCCCCGTGCTCCTTATGGTGGTTCTCTCGTGGTTTGTGCATTCTCTGGTTCACATCAAGATGCAATCAAAAAGGGATTCGCAAGAAGAGAAAAGAACGTTCACAGTGATGAAGACAATGAGACCACGAGATGGCAGATTCCTTATCTTCCCCTTGATCCTAAAGACATTGGACGTACATATGAAGCTGTTATTCGTGTCAACTCGCAATCTGGTAAAGGTGGTGCTGCTTGGATTATCCTTAGATCTCTTGAACTTGATCTTCCCAGAGGTCTACAAGTTGCGTTTTCTAAGGTTGTTCAAGATGCTGCTGAGTTGAAGGGACGCGAACTCAAGTCTGACGAACTAGTCGAACTCTTTGAATCTCAATACTTCCTGCAAGAATCTTTTGACTCCAACAAGTACCATCTGGCCAACTCCGACTTCAACATTACTACTATTCCTGGTACCGGCGAAAAGGAATTCACTGGTTCCGTCGTTATTGACTCAAAACCTGTTGATATCAAGGGTGTTGGTAACGGTCCTATTTCTTCATTCACTGATGCTCTTTCTACAGCCATTCCTGAATACGAACTTAACGTCGAGGCTTATAATGAGCACTCAATTGGTAGTGGTAGTAAGACCAAGGCTGTCACATATATCGAGATGTCTTTCAACGTGCCTCACAAGAAGACCAACGGCAATGGTGTAGCCAATGGAAACGGAAATGCAAACGGAAAGACTCAAGAGAGAAAGAAACTTTGGGGTGTTGGTATTCATGAGGACGTTTCTCAAGCTTCTATTCTAGCTATTCTATCGGTTGTTAATGGTATTGCTAGAGACTACGCTTAGACACTTAGCCTTTCTGTATTGTTTTTTATTCTGTAATATGTGTTTATGGTTTTTAGTTTGTCGAGTCATTTACAAAAATACATCTACATAATTCATTGTTTATCAAAAAAATTATTTCTTCTGCTTAATACAGCTTTTGATCACTAGTTGTACAATTTTATGTCCGTCATATAGCTTCTAGAGCCATGAGTTTCTATGAAACGCTTGTCCAATAACTATAGTTTCTTCTACTCACAGTATTAGTTGTACGATTTCAAATCGCTGGGTCCTAATTTTTGCGTCCCTTTGAAAGAAATAAACAAAAAGCAAATATCCATGACAGATGTGTTTACTTGTTAATGTCAAGTTGTACAATATATAGAGATAATAATTACAAGCTTCAAACCTTTAAAGTAGGTGCTAACAATGCTGTAGCACGTAATAATATCCATGAATCTACTAGCCCCTATCCCCCAAACACCTCCGAATACTTCTCAATCATGATTTTTACACCTTCATTCCTCGCAGCCACATCTCTCAGCTCCCTCTCTCCATCCCAATGTCTACACAGCGTCGGCGCAAAACATACTGCCAAATTTGTCGAGTTCATTCTATTCCACTCCTTCTTCTCACACACCTTGACCAGATGCTCCACCAGCGTTCTCAAACACTCCCTATGCGGCGCCGGCAGCTCGTCGACTACCTTTTTAATTCCTTCCACTTTCGACCGGCTCGCCGCGGTCACAAATTGGTCATACTGGTCAAAGTGGATTAGCGGCATGGGCAGGTACCGCAGAAACTGCTTGAGTGCAGAGGTCACGTTGCATATATCACTTGCGAGCAGCACGTCAAGCTCAGCATCGGTTGCGTGCCGAGCAAAGGCTTCTTCAATGGCAAGACTCTGTGTGTGGGCACCAGATTTGCGGTACAGGCCTTCGTGGTCGAGTCCGCGGGTTTCGATTTCTTGAATGCACCGGGTCACGATGCGGGGGACGGATGTGCCATCTAGTATCAGGCGTTGCTCGAGAGTATCTCGTTTGGAAGCGGATGAGGGAGAGGTCAGCTGCTCCCTGAGGCCGGTTATTGATGAAGGGGTTGTGCCGTTCGTGGGTGAAGTGTAATCTGTGTCAGAGTCCGGATTGAAGATTCCTTTCATGCCTTTGGCTACGGCAAGTGTCGGGCGTTTCCAGAATTTGATTGTGGTTGAAGGTTTTTTTTCTTCGAGAACTGTCACTATCGGGTCTTCTTGAATAGATGGTGATGTCAAAGAATTTTCGTTCGTTATTTGGGATTCTGAAGTTCGTTCGCTTGTTGGTAATTTTGATAATGGGACCGATTCTAGGTCCATACCTGATTTGTAACCTAGGAATGACATTTCTTCAATAATCTCGTCATGCTTCAAGCTCAATAACTTATTCTCCGCAATGAGCCTTTCCCTTGTGAGTAGTAGAATCTCAATATCTGATTTAAGGGAGTTTTTTATTGTTTCCAGCTCTTTCGAAAAATCTTTCAACAGGTCTTGTCCCAGATCCTCCCGTTTTTTAGCCATCTCTATTATTTTACTTTCTTTGATCGCCATTTCATAACGCAAGTCTTTAGCTTCTCTCATATTCAGTTCTGGCCGCGTAGTTCCTCTTCCCATGAGTGCTTCTCTAAGAGAGTTTGTATCAAGTCCGAAAGGGATCGCACGGTCACTTGGAGTTCGATGGTGGAGTGAGTTTTGTCGGGCCCTCGGCGATACCAAGCCATGTGGGAAGTACGGATTGAACCCTGGATCGACTATTGACGGGGCCGAATTTTTCCGCAGTCTTGTGGAACTTTCTAATGCATGCGGCGACTTTTTGGTCTCAGAAATGGATGAAACTGAAGACTTTCGTGAATTTTCGAATTTTACTTCTGGTGGTATTTTGGTGCCTGGCGAGGCCATTGGTAGGTTAGGTATGGGTGAGGATTGTGATACAGACACTACAGGTGCGTCCTTTAGGAATACATTTCGTGTCAGGCTCGAATCAAATGGCGGCGCCCTAGGTCTCACCGGTGGAGATGTAGTCGGGCTTCGTAATGGGGACGATATCGGTGGAGTGCTTGGAAGAGTTGTATTTGGCAATAATGGTAACGACTTCTCTTTTATTTTTGAGCTTGATTGTTGGAATGGAGCCAGTTTCCCGATCTCATTCTGTGGTAATACACTTTGCCTACTGCTGATGCTACTTTTTTTCTTTCTTGCCAGAAGAGTCTCGTGGCAATTCATGCAAAATATACCTTGCGAGGTTCGAGCGTATTGCAGATCGTCTATTTTGCGTTTACAGTTTCTACAGCAGAAACAAGATGAGCAAAATGCCTGATCGCCGGTGAGAATGGCAAGATTTTCAATCTTTTTGTGGCACAGAGTGCAGTGATAGGAACAGTTACTACAGATCAGAGAACCGTTGCCTAATACTAGTAGATTTGTGGAGCAATCCAGAGGTGTATCGCAGGATGAGCAACGAAAGCCTAAATAGTAGCTGTGTTAGTTGGTTGTTCTGCAAAGGCTAGATTGAGCAAGGTAGTATACTCACACTCGACATGCCATCTATCTTCGCCTATAGAAATATGATGTTAGCTTTTTTTCATCTAAGTTTTTTTCAAAGAATGAAGACTCAGAAACGTACCTAACTCAAAGGCTCTACCTTCTTCCAAAATCTATGCACACTATGTTAGCGCGATCAAAATCCGGCGTACAGAGGAAAAGTTGAACCTCATACCAAATTACATTTCTTGCAATAATGAACAATATCATCCTCAGGGTCACTAATTGAGCTCATTTCCACGACAAAGATGCTGATACTGAATTTTTCGAAATATATCTATTGATCTATGTAGCGAAATTAAAATAAGAAGAAGAAAAAAAAAAATCCTCAAGTCAATTCAAGGTTTAAAATTTCGTTAAGAAATAAATTGAAACCGCATTCAAAATATCGAAAAAGGGGGAGGAAAAAAGTTATCTCAAATTGGTTTGAAATAAAGCAGGAGCGATGTACCAGGACTACAAGTGGTTTAATTAAAGACACTTTTCGGGAAGAAGGTTCTAAACTCAAGATGAAGTTAATTAAAAAAGGAGAAAATGTACCTGGTAATTGATGTTATATTGGCTGGAGAGATTTAAGAAATTTATTCAGTGACATTAAGCTTTTGGTACATACTGCAAGTCAAAAGCTCTGTAACTCTTTTGGGTAGCTACAGTATACAGGACCTACGCACGTTAACTATGGCAACATGCGCAATCTTCAAAATAAAGTTGCATGCAGACTTTCTTAAGAGAAACCTTATTTCCTAGCTCTAGTCGCTTTATTGTGGTAGATATTGACATTTTCCAATTTTGACAGCACAAGACGTGGCTACCGCACGCATTTCTTTACTAATACATGAAAACCACACACAAAAATGGCTAGCAAGCTCAGGTAAAAAACTATCCACTTCTTTTCATTACTAAGTTCACTACTATGATAAACAATGCCAGAGTCCAATTCTGAAATATTTATTTTTTATTTCAAAACCAAAAGATAATGCAGTAAAATCCAACGAAGCTCGTTTACCTAGGAATCTTTTTTTGGTATTTCTTGCAAATAATATCACATTGGTTCCTGTTCCTTGAAAATTAACGCAGCAAAATTTACCATGAACTATTAGAGTCATATATACTTTTTCGCAGGTTTTGAACTCTGTCTTATTGCGGCTCTTTTCATGCCCAAATCGGATGTAAATGTGTAGCATCGACGAACAGTCGAATCCAAAAGTATTCTGCTGTATATTCCAGGTAGACAATATAAATTGATATGAAAAGCACCTCAAGCTGAATTTGTCATTATAACTTGTCAATCATAGATAACTTAGCTTGTGTTGATCTTGTTTCGGAGTTTTGGGTGTTAGTAGGGGCTGAAACTGATAGGGCCCCAAAACTTTGTCATCTTCTTAAGAGCTGTGACAAAACTAGTCCGTTTCCAAAGAGTGCTAGTTGGTAGTATTCTTAATATTCCACCATACCGTTCTACTACTAGTATGGACCCCATAAAGAATATCTTGAACTAAGACACTTAAGTAGGTTTACCGTTACAGCACATAAACTATTGAAACTTTTCGGAACTTAAGAATATTTCGTGGAGTTTGTCAACTACAACGGCTTGACGATATTCTACTAGATACAAAATATATGTATTCCAATTGGATGAAATATTAGCAGTTATTCTGCTCATTACCACCAGTATTATAGATTCCATCAAGAAAAGTGTCTAAACCTGGTTGGTATCGAACTCAAGTTTGTGAATTTATACGGTGAGCAAACAGCAAAATACAGTATGAGTTGAATTTTTTGGACGTTCTCTTCGTGAATTTATTTTCCCGATTCAAGCAGATTTCCAATTTTCTGGCCAAACATCAACCCTATCCCACACCCACAACACTTCACGTGAACCCAATTTTCTAGCTTTCCACACCCAGATCAGGCACCTTTCTGCTCACTATCAAATGCTAAGCTACGCAGCAAAAGTCACATTTCTCACGCTAACGTGGGTCCCCGTAGCGATAACCTTTTCCGAGCATGTTGCACACATAGGTCGGATCCAGGGGTCATCGATGAAGCCCACGCTCAATCCTCTCGGCTACTCCGATTACATTCTGTTCTGGAAAAACAATCTCCGGTCCGCGTCTGGGTACCGGATAGGTGATGTGGTGCTTCTGCGCTCGCCGACGGATTCTGACAAAATCATTATTAAAAGGGTGCTAGGGAAGCAGGGCGATACGATTGTTCCGAGACCGGGGTCAAGCTACCCGAGAGATAGATGTGAGATACCGAAGGGTCATTTGTGGGTAGAAGGTGATAATTTGCATTCGGTGGATAGTAATACCTTTGGTCCTGTGTCGACGGGGCTGATTGTGGGAAAAGCTAGTAGGATATTGTGGCCGTTGAATAGAATGGGCGATATACCGCATGGTGGAAGAGAAGCGAGGCTGGAGGTTTTAAAAGAACTAGGTAGATATGAGGAGGGCTCTGTTAAAAATTAATTTGAACTGTACATACGTATAGACCTGTTGATATGCATATTTGAATACACGTCTCATTGTTGAGCTTTTTTTGTACCATGGGCTTGATTGTTGTTGCTTGTTTTACTTGGGGTTTTATTATTAGTGCAATGTGAACAAGATGGCATATAAATTGATACTTGTTACGAAAATAAACTCAACCACCTTGTACTAAACAAAAAAGAATCTGTTACAGTTCTTTTCAAGTACAAACTTATACATATGTATACTATGTGTTAGTGAAATCATGCCAATACACAATTTACGTACCACCAAAACGTGGGTTATCAAATTTTTCTATCACACTACCCAATACTTGACTTTTCACATATTTCAACTTGGAGTAAGTTGCTCAATTATTTGTCTACACTCGCACCAAACCAAATGGTCAGTACTACTAAGGAAAACAACATGAATTAAACATTTTAAGCCACGCATTTTAAAACAACAACGCTCATTTCAACATGACAAAACATCTTGCCATAGAAAAGGAACTATGTCATTCTCACAATCACGAATTCCAGCGCGCCAATTGTACAGCTATATTAGAATATCACTCAGGCAGAAAGTTCCACGACATTGAACTACGTCTACCACAACTTTCAATTTCTGATAGTTTTTGTTCAACGTTGGAATAGATAAAGGCACGGGCCGTTAAAATTTCAACCGATTAAGTGAGCAAGAGATTATAAATCGACAAAGCTTTCAACTCGCTAGTTTTATATTTCTTGTTAGCATCGTGCTATGATGGGCTACCACCAAAAATCTAGTACAGAATTTAGTGACTCTGCGGTACTGACTAGTTCAATCTCTTATTCGGCTACAAGATAAAAAGACGAAGGAGCGTCAAATGAACTTGGCGCTATCAACAGATCAGATACATTCCTCTGACCAAGGCTTTCGCACATAAGCCCTAAGGAATTCCAAAAGTGCGAACTATCTGCATTTTGGACGTTGCCACAGATAGCTGCTAATAAAAGCGAAAAAGATGGGGCCCAACCGGGAATTGAACCCGGGACCTCTCGCAAACAGCTTAGGCAACCCTAAGCGAGAATTATACCACTAAACCATCGGGCCATAACCAATCTTGTGAGTGTAAGGGTTATGCTCCGGATAGTACTTAGGGCAAGCGAGTAGTGCGCGTATTGAGGAAGCGTCTTAGTGTAGAAGGTTTATTTGTGTACCAAGACGTACTACTGGGAGATAATCCTACTAAACGAGCGATATAAGTCAAACTTATAAATAAACTAATACCAATTATTCTAGACTTAAATTATAATCAAAACTAACAGTATCTATTATAACGAACTCTATAATAAGATGGAAGAGATGAAGATAGTTTGTATTCAGAGAAGATCTTTAGCTAGATAGAAGAGTGGATGATTGAATAGTATTCTGATTCCTTCAAATCAAATCCTTAAGGATCCACGACCCTTATTTATACTTTTCCTGACTTCGTCCAACTTCGTCCTCTTATCTTTAGTTCTTCCCTTTACGTCTGGTTCTCAACGTAAAAACTCATCTTGCTCTCTACTTCTAACTTGGCGCTTAGTTAGCAAGTTCCAAGTCCTGAGATCTACACCTTGGTGCCAAGTCTCAA